>JAVTVY010045288.1:0-22000 GCA_036873755.1 Hanleya hanleyi | reverse complement strand
AATGGCCAATTTATCCTCTGGAACGACTCAATTTCTCTGTCATGTTTGTCCTAATAAAATGAGGGGCATTTTATGCATTAGCGTCTGCCCATCTGTTAACATTTGGTTCTCCTTGCAATATCTCAAGTTCCAGCTCACAGATGGGTACCAAACTTTGGTTATACATGTACCTTACCCATATGTGTCAAAGATAAACCCAATTTATTTTAGGTCAAATATCCAGGTCACTGGTTGAAAAATCAGTAAATTGTTGAAAATTGTTATGTTTATGCTGTAAGTACAGTTAGAGATCTGAATTGTGATGGCAAAGAATTTAGCTTATTGATTGCCGAAGCATATGCACTGCCAAAAATAGGGTACTTAAAACGAGAAAAAAAAAACTTATTTTAAGAAAAAATCATCTTGAAATCAGATAAATTATCATGGAGTGGGGTAAGAATATTTTACTTATGGATATTTACTTGAATAAGAAAATTATAAGTTTATTTATCTTATTCAAGATTCACAAATCTTATTCGAAGATCTTAATTAAGAAAAATTATCTTGGCGCTTTTTACTCATTTAAGAAAAAAAAATCTTATTTTTTCTTCAGTAAGATAATTTATCTTGCTATGAAATCTAAAGTAAGATATTTTTGGAGTGGGGTAAGAATATTAAACTTATTCCAGATAATTAACTTGTTCAAGAAAAACTGACCACTTGGATAAGAAAATATTTCTCAAAGCTGTTAACTTGGATTTATAAGAAAATATTTCTCAAGGCTGTTGAGTTAAACATTCTTACTCAAGAAAACAGGTATACAGTCTTCAAGATAAATTATCTTACATTGTAAATTCAACAAAGGGATCTTGAGCTAGCAACATTTACCATGTTTACTTAATTAAGAAAAAACATGCTAAACAACATTTAATCAAATTAAATGACAAAAAATATTTTGAAGATGGAGAAGTTTTATTCAAATGATGCATGTAGTGAATAGTAGTTTATGCATGTAGAAGAGGTATCCCAATAATTTCAGCCACGCCGCAATTCCCCACAGGATCAATAAAACAACGAGCTCCATAGTGACACTTCAAATAGTTCACTACAATCCAATTAACGTTTTTAACTGAAGTTTTTTTTATAAAAATCTGCCAAAATCTGAACATGAATATATATGCTTGTTACAGTTAGCAGTATACATGTAAAATAAAAACACGATAAAATAATGTCATGCAATTGAAGTGCGAGTGAGTGATAGGATTTAACGTTGCTTTCAGCCCATCATCATGCAATTGAAGGGCAAAAGTAAGTCATATATGTGAAACAGATAAATAAAGAATATATTTTAAATATTTTAAGGCCTTTTTTCTGGCATTCATCCTTAAAACCTCTCCTTGACAAGTATTTCTTTCCATTTATAGCAGTAATACTAAAATATATTTGCACAACATTTCTCGCCCATGTCAAAGTTGTATGCTATGACAAGAGATTGATATAATTAAAACCATGCAAAATAGCCAAACACCAAAGATATGATGGATAATTCTCAAATTTAGAAAATCTGTCCTCTTCAATTCTCCATAGACATTACAAATATAACAGCATATTGCACTCTTGATAGTAAAAACACCTAAAGCAAAATTTGTATATGACTGCTTCAGTACTACAGATAATTGAATACTGCATAACATTACCATTGTGTAAAGCTGTAACATATTAATATATATCCGTGCCAATAAGCAAGCAAAATAAGAGTATCCGCCATCAAGTTTGTAATGATGTATTTAACTGATGATTGACTAATAGCCTATCTCAGTTGACTGACCTTGACCTATTTTTTCAAGGTCGTATACATGTTATTATGATATAATATGAAGAATATAGATAGGCTTTCCAAATTAATACTATGTGTACATCTGATGATGCACCAGACGTGTGCTGAAGATGACTGACCTTGACCTATTTTATCTTTGACCTATTTTATCCAGGTCAGATTCTATTCATTACAATATTCCATGAAAGATTATATCTACATTGTTCAAATTTATACAACTTATGACTGGACCTGAAGTCTATTGTAGGATATCATTGACCTTGCCCTATTTTTAAATTCTACATGTTAAGTGTAAGATTTCCAAATTCATGTTCCCTATGCAATTAAGTTCGAATTGACCACTGACCTTGATCAATATTTCCAAGATAAAATTACTTGATTTGATTATGAGCTATAAGAAGAGTATGTGTATATTTAGAGCAAAAAATTTGGTCATGCTCTACCAGAACCTCAGTGCAAGTGTTTTCCCCTCAATCAAGGCCTTGGCAAAAGCTGAACTACAGTCAACCCTACTAGATCACATTTTTGTTAATCTATTTCTAAAAATACACTGATGATATTATACAATGCATGATTGCTGGGTGTAGACAATAACTGATAGCCAAAGGGTATTGAAGCCCAATGGGCTATTTTTATACGCCCGCCAAAAGGCGGACGTATTATGTGATGGCGGTTTCCGTCCGTCTGTCCGTCCGTGCGTCCGTCCATCTGTCCGTCCCCCGTGTCCGGTCTATATCTGGGACAGTTTTCTATCTACAGTTCTAATTTTTGGTGAGTGGATACCCTATGGGGAGACGGTGTGTCGCGTACTAAAATGAAGGTCAAGGTCAAAGGTCACTGGCCTAAAAAACAGGAAATCACTGAAGTGTTCGTGTCCGGTCTATATCTGTGAACGTTTTCTATCGACAGTTGCAATTTTTTTGTGAGTGGATACGCTACGTGGAGGCGATGTGTCGCGTACCAAAATTGAGGTCGATGTCAGAGGTCAAAGGTCACTGTTGCCTAAAATCAGGAAATCATTGATCATTGACAGTTTTCTATCTACAGTTCTAATTTTTGGTGAGTGAATGCCCTAGGGGGAATGATGTGTTGCATACCAAATGTAGGTCGAGGTCAGAGGTCAAAGGTCAGAGAGACCGAAAAATCAGGAAATCATTAAAAATTTCTAATTTTTTGTGAGTGGATTCAGTAGGGAGAAATGAAGTGTCGCATACCAAAATATAGGTCAACGGTCAAAGGTCACTGTGACCCAAAAATCAGGAAATAATTAAAACTAACATTTTTTTGTGTCAGTAGATACATTAGGGGGACACGATGTGTCACATACCAAAATGTAGGTCAAAGGTCAAAGGTCACTGTGACCCAAAAATCGTGAAATTGTTAAAAATCATGATTTTTTGTGTCCATTGAGAAATTTATGTAGGTCAAAGGTCAAGGTCAATAGTCAAGGTCACTGACCCCAGAATCAAGAAATCTTCGAAAAAAAATAAAATTTGTCAGTAGATACATTAGGGGGACATGATGTGTCACGCACCAAAATGTAGGTCAAGGCCGAACGTCAAGGTCACTGTGACCCCCAAAATCATGAAATTCATAAAAATCATGAAGTTTTGTGCCCACTGATACATTGACAGAAGACGATGTGTCGTGTACCAAAATTTAGGTCAAAGGTCAAGGTCACTGACTCCAAAATCAGCAAATCATTGAGTCACATTTTCATATGCCTGTCGAAGACGAGGTCATGTAATGCGATGTTTCTTTCTGTCCATTCATCCATTAACATTTGTTGTCCATGCGATATCTCTAGTTTCAAGGTATGGAGTGGTATCAAATACCTTACTCGCATGGTGAAGAGGAGCCATACATCAATTTATCAACAGTCAAGGTCAAGGCCATACATCAATTTATCAAAGGTCAAGGTCACAGTCCCCCAAAACTGAATCAAGTTTAGCTGACTATATGTGTTAGGCTTAAATATTCAGAGGTCTCTCCCCTAATGTATGCAGCATTTGTCCTGTGGTGTTGTCTCCCATGTTTGAAACAGCTACATTTAGTTGAACTGTTGTGAAATAAAAACCATACATTTACTAATTTAACGGGAAGAGGGGTCCTTTATGAACTTCATACCTGTTTATCAACTCAAGAACAATAGTTTACTTCATCACTTTCTTCTTCCTTCATGAAAAATTCTCTCGTCTGAAAGAAATCCGTTTGCAGGAAAACTACTATTTTCTTGTGTTTGACTATTGTCGATTTCAGTGTTGGATATGTGACCTCTCGGTTCTTGCTCCACGGTCAACTAGTTTCCAAGAGTTAAGCTCATTTTAGTTTATCATTCAATTTTAGATGTGATATATGTTACATTCTCAGAAGCACAAAATTGCAGACCTTTCTCTGGATTGCTAGCTACCAATTGGAATCAAGGCTATTAAGCAACCTTGAAATTTGGACCAATGTAATTCCAGATATACGGGTGTATATTGAAGCCCCTTGGGCTCTTGTTAAGGATTACAGCTACATGTAAGCTCTCCAAATTCATGCAAATGGTGATTGACTAGAAGCTTTTCTAATTTGACTGACCATGGCTTATTTAATCAAGGTAAAATCCAAGTTATTGCAGTGGCTTTAAGTTCTTCAAATTTACACTAAAGTACACATGCAATTGGTAAATAATTAGATAATGTTTTAAAGGGTTCAGTTAGGCATGTACAGGGGTATGTTGAAGCTCATTAAGGCTCTTGTTGTATCGTGTCTTACTCCATTCTACCTGTTCTAGTAAATTTGATCATGAGGAAATGTGCTTTCTGTTCTTGAGTTATTAGTACATTAACCTTACATGTAAGCTTAGATGTGATTTTATTCTCTTCACAGTTTGATTTCAACAAACCAGTTGTGTGCAAACAGGTGTGTTCAGAGAAGATCTACAAGAACGGCGAGAAGGGGAAGTTCGAGGAGCTGAAATTTCTAACCAAAGGAATCCGTCTAAACTATCAACACCACTGGTGAGGCTGCACATTATATTGTCCCCGAAATTATTCCCCAAAGTCTATTGAGTTTATTTGTAATTTTGCAACCACAAAAAGCTTATATAAAGAATATATGTAACGCGATTCAAATATGATAACGAATTTCCATATGACCATCAATGGAGCCAGAGAATTCTGTTCGAAAAAAGGCGCACAATTTTGTAAACTATTGCGCAAAGGCAGAGTTCGCTCACTTTCAATATGATCATGCAGACTCCAGACAGATACATAAGTTTACCATATTTGGTTATTGCAAGGCTGCAAATAAGTGCCTGCCAGTTTGACTTGACCACCCTTATTGAAAGAACGGAATTTGCCCATAAGATTTGACCTATATGTAACATGGCAGAAATTGGACCATACCACTTTCTTTACGGGGGTCGGCATTTGAAATGTTTTTGTGCTGCTCTAATGTGGGACACTTGTTTCAGGATAATAGACAGCTCTTATTTGTTTATGTATCCTCAAATCAAAGAATGATCTAGTCAGGTTTATATTGTGGCTAAATCAGTTCGCTGTCTTTGAATAATCCATTCAAACTTTATTAACTACGGTACAATCACACTTTGGTACATTAGTTTCAACATCGTACAATGCTTACATGTATGCGGACGACATGCCAATTGTTTTACAACAACAACATGACATGATCGTTCATCAACTTTGAGTGAAAACAAATGCCTTATAGATGCGAAGATTACATCATCCCTTTTATCATAAATACTACTCAGCGAAGGTCAGCTACTTGTCCGTTCCAAGGAGAGTTTGTCATCGTTTGGTGCGTTATATTTCCACATGTCAAACTTTCCCAGGAAAATCAGTTTTTTTTCTTGCTCCACAATGACTCAATTCAGAAACCTCCACATACAGTTTTTAAGGTTACCGACGGGATTACCCCGTTGACGATGAAACAGACATAAATAATTAGCGCAATAATTTTGCAATTTCCCATTTCCCAATCATACGCCAGCAATATTATTTGATTGTAAATTACGAAGTATGGGCCTTTGGAAACTTCAGTTTTTTCCAAAATTCGGTTTTTACCCCTCGGCCATTTTGGCCTCGGGGTATTGTCGTTGCCATGTACGTCCGTCCATCTGTACGTCCGTCCGTCCGTTAACGCATTATAGGCAAAACCGCTTGAGATACAACCACCAAATTTTCAACACTTATTTATCTAGTGCTAAGTCAGACGCCTATTGAAAGTGGCTTCCCTCGGCCCATATTTTACAGAGTTCTGCCCCTTTACAGATTTATTAATTTCTATTTCTGTCCTATATGCCTGAATGTAACCAACTATATCTGCAGAACTGTGTTCGGTATAGTTACTATATTTTGGAAACTTATTTATATTGTTGTATTCTACAAGCCAACAAAGGATTACTCGCCTCGGCTTATGGAGTTATGCCCCTTTCGGATGTAATAATCTCCGATTTTGTTGTCTGTAGTTGAATATACAAGTTATATCTGCAGATCCGTGTTCGGTATGTAGCTTATTTGTCTCGGTTCTTATTTTACAGTGCTAAGTCAGACGCCTATCGAAAGTGGCTCCCTTCGGCCCATACTTTACAAAGTTATGCCCCTTCACTGATTAATTTCTATTTCTGTCCTATATGCCTGAATGTAACCAACTCAGGGCTCGAATTAGAGAAAATGCAATGGCCTGCTATTTTTCTTCGGATACATAAAAATCGCAGGCCAAACCTTAGATGACCTGCTATTAGTAAATTTGACCTGCAGTTTTTCGAAATTTCCAAGTTACTTCGATCAAGGGGCACTCGATTAAATTTGTGAATGCAATTTCCTCTTTTGCTATGAGGAATGCAATGTCAAACAGTTTAGTAATTTTTTCTGCATCTTGGGATTTGAATTTATTTAAACTCTGGCCGATAACAGTATGAGAAGCTGGTGATTCCCCACGTTGTCTGAATTCTTCATCTCTTTCTAATGATTCTGCCTTCTTATGCGGATCACCCTTCGAATGAGTGATTATTGAGTGCTTTTTCACGTTCGTTGTACCGATTATCCATGCGTTTTGATAGTTCCGAGTGCTACGTATCTGCTTCTCATACTTGGCGCACAACTCACAATTGACCTCCGTAACAAGCGTGTGTCCGCCTTTTATGATCGTTTGTTTCGCGTTCAACCAGCTGAATCCCCACGATTTAACCGTGGACAGTTTGACAGTATTTTGTGCCATGTTTTAGGCGTTTAGCATCGAATACCACTCTGGCTTCTCGCTTGTCGGACGTTGTTAACGGATGCGGAAGTAATAACGGCAGGCATGCGCGCACACACCAACTCAAGGGAGACAACTTCGGACCGACTTACTTGCCACAACAATCGGATCGGCGCCAGTTCAGTACTTCGAGCCGTACAAAAACATTTTGACGTACATTGATTGCTGTAATGGTTTGGCAGTACGAATATTTTCAATATCGAACGGAGAATCGATCTTTAGGCATTTCATTCGCCTAAAAACTTATCGCCTGCTATTTTTTCACAATTTTTTTATTTTAGCAGGTCAATTTTCACTTGGCCTGCGACAGGCAAATTTTCGCCTGCTTTTCGCCAATAGCAGGGCGCCATTTCGAGCCCTGCAACTATATCTGCAGAACTGTGTTCGGTATAGCTACTATATTGTGGAAACTTATTTATATTGTTGTATTCTACAAGCCAACAAAGGATAACTCGCCTCGGCTTATGGAGTTATTCCCCTTTCGGATGTAATAATCTCCAATTTTGTTATCTGTAGCTGAATGTACAAGTTCAATCTGCAGATCCATGCTCGGTACAGCTTATTCGTCTCGGTTCTTATTTTACAGAGTGCTAAGTCAGACGCCTATCGAGAGTGGCTCCCCTCGACCCATATTTTACAGAGTTATGCCCCTTTACAGATATATAATTTTCTATTTCTGTCCTATATGCCTGAATGTAACCAACTATATCTGCAGAACTGTGTTCGGTATAGTTACTATATTTTGGAAACTTATTTATATTGTTGTATTCTACAAGCCAACAAAGGATTACTCGCCTCGGCTTATGGAGTTATGCCCCTTTCGGATGTAATAATCTCCGATTTTGTTGTCTGTAGTTGAATATACAAGTTATATCTGCAGATCCGTGTTCGGTATGTAGCTTATTTGTCTCGGTTCTTATTTTACAGTGCTAAGTCAGACGCCTATCGAAAGTGGCTCCCTTCGGCCCATACTTTACAAAGTTATGCCCCTTCACTGATTAATTTCTATTTCTGTCCTATATGCCTGAATGTAACCAACTCAGGGCTCGAATTAGAGAAAATGCAATGGCCTGCTATTTTTCTTCGGATACGTAAAAATCGCAGGCCAAACCTTAGATGACCTGCTATTAGTAAACATTTATTTGATTTATTTTATGCCGAAATATATAAAATTGTCAGCTAAAATTTTATTGGAAGAGACTACATTGACTTAACTTATTGTTGCCAAAAATGGCGATAAATTTTTTTTCTTCAGCATGGTTGGGTTTGGCAATTTGACTGCCATTTTTGAAGATCGAGGTCTCCTTGTAAAGGGAATTCGTTCTTCTTTTCTATAAATAGTCCTCAATTTGATGGATGGCCAGTGAAAACTCGCGTTGATGACGATATTTTCTAATGGCCTTTATGAAAATCTCCTCGTGTTATTTATTTATTTTTATATTTCTTTCTCTATTTGGTTATGAAGTTTACATCCAGAAAATCAAGACAAACTTAGCTAACAATATATGTATGGTTTTTATTAGGCTTCATGCATGGTAAATTTGAAATAGCGATTTTGAACAATGGTACCTCACCATACATGTACCCG
Source organism: Hanleya hanleyi (assembly GCA_036873755.1). Taxonomy (NCBI): domain Eukaryota; kingdom Metazoa; phylum Mollusca; class Polyplacophora; order Lepidopleurida; family Hanleyidae; genus Hanleya; species Hanleya hanleyi. Next base: position 13,331 of record JAVTVY010045288.1, on the reverse strand, counting down.
CATAGACAGACAAGTTCAGGGCCCCGTGAGGAGCTGCGCGCAGTTTACATGGGGGCCCCTATCGTGGCTGGCCACAGCGAGCCAGTTAAGGTTTTTCCGCTGGTGATTTGGCTTTGGCTATATTTATTATTTTTTCATGAAAATACTTCAAAATCAGGGCTACATGTATTCCCTATGTTTTCTGGACTACATGTATCAAATGGAGCATGGGTCCGTCCACTTAACATTGTCTAGAGTTAACTGCACACAAATGTGTACATTTTCCTTAGTTTTTAATTGTCTCATATTACCAGTCGGGACGCATTTGGCTCAAACTTTCTAGTTTACATACTTTTTTTCTCATTCGATATGTACGCAAGACTTATGTCATTTCACTGTGCATCAACTTAAACGATATCTTTCTGTTCTCTGAAAGGCATTCATATACGAACCATATGATAACGTGGAGCATGTTAGAATATCAACTTACTCCTCTCCACTTATTCAACATGTTCAATATGTATTATGCAAACTTTCCTCTTGTTGTGGTACATGTACCGCATATCAAATTGGGCACACCGGTTCTCATTAGATCATCAAAGTTAAGCAACATTGAGCTCAGTCAATACTTGGATGAGGGACCAGGTGCTGTACTGGCTGGGCTGATCAGTGTCCAGGATTATAGGAACTGTGGACACTCGTGTTCTGGCACATGTAGGCATCGTCGTGATATGACCGAAAAAATGTTGAAAACGATGTTAAATCATACTCACTTCCTTTTATTGTATAATTTTTTGTGTGGAGGTAACTTATCACATGGCAGTGTGACTATGCGTCACAGGACCTACGAAGTAAGGTAGGCATTAGGACAGGCACTGAGCTCTTGGCAATCGCACCCCCCCCCCCCCCACCGCAAGTTGAAATCCTGCCTATATTAAGATGGGAACATGCAGCCCAAGTCAGAATCACCAGAGATTTTCATCAAAAATCACCAGAAATTTTCGATTAAAACAGTATTGAATATTTTGTTGAAGATTAAAAGTGATGGGATTGAATGAATAGTTTACCAGTTACTGTGCTGATGTGATTCTGTGACACACCAACACACTCCGTGGCAGTGATTCTGTATCCCTTAATCAAGGAATCAAAATTTGAAATGACAAGAAAAATTTAGACATAATTACACATGTAATGTTTTTGTTTAAATTATATCCCAGTGTGATATATAGTCAATATTCAAGAAGTACAATCAAAGTTACTTTATCTAGTTAAATTCTACCCAAAGAAAATAAATTAAGACCCTTTAAACATGCCGTCAATGCCAGATGTTGAGTTTTATACAGCTGTACTGTAGATCAGGGCTGTGGGTGCATATATGTTTCCATATACTTGATACACACAACAGCGGCAAAAACAAAGCCTCCTTGAACAACCTACATGTATCTTTATACAGGAAATTCTTAACCCAGAAAATACCATTCTCTCTCAAAGAAAACAATTTACGCCAGGAAGGCCTTTTTCATTAAGCTAATTTTGTTAGGTAGGGGCCTACTTAGATTCAATAATTGTCATGAAATTTCTTCGGTTATATCTTAATTGCAACTGTGTTTGTTCCTCAAACCAGACATGCTTTCAAGAGCTATACATGTATAACACACTTTCATTTGAGAGTCCAGACATTCCACCATTCATGTGAACAAATTGTACTAAACATGGAATAATGAAATTCACACTACCCATTTCTACTGTATCAGTACTATGTTACTATCTGTAGCAGTTGAAACCCAGTAAAACTTAAACAATTAAAACCAGTAAAGAAATTTGTCTGTTGAATAACAGAAAATATGGTATGGAGATTTGAATGAGTAAACTACTAAACAACTTACATGATACCAACAAAATGTCCAAACACAAGCTGATAAATTCCTTGGGTGGCTTGCAGGACGGCTTTGTTTCACCCTCAGTAAATTTTATCATTGTTGCTCACAGGCTAATCTGAAGGATGATACCAGATCTTTCTATGTTCTGCTGGGTTATTGCACCAGACTGACTTAATTGGTTGATGTATGATATTTCATCATCAGTGGCAATTTGACCTAAATTTGAAGCCTGCATGATTTGGTCTGTGATGAAATGTTTGGATGTGAAATAGGATACACGTTAAAGGCCACAGTTTACATATATCTATAACAATTAAGAATGGCAAGTTGCCTGGTAATAGCAGTGTAGATAAATGCAGTAACAAATGATGGAAAATTAGCATTTCCTATTTCATTATCCCATCACGTTTTGTACTGTGTTATATACAATGTATACAGTGAAACATACAGCCAAGGGTTCCCAATGGACATGACCGTGCACTCGCTGAGCTATCAATAAATACAAATAAAAATAAAAAATCAAATTTTCATCAGAATTCGGTCAGCTCAGAACTTGCTGGTAACAATGCCCTAATGCACGTTCATGCCAAAAATAAAGGTTCTAATGTCAATGGTTCTCCTTATTTTGCCGACGAAAGGATTCGTATGGACTCACTGACTCATTACCGGACAATTTGCGATCTGTAGCCTACTTCGTGGGAAAAGTAAAATTTTTATTGATGTTATGCAAGTGATAGTTTGAGATGATATTCAAAATTGCAGAAAATGTCAATTAAATTCTAGTTTGGACCAAAAAAGACCATGAATTGTCCTATTTTTGGAATAGAGGACGATTTCTTTATCACCGGGCAGAGTGAATTTGAATAGCCAGCATTCAAGTGTGTTCTCTGACTGATTGCACAATTATGATTGCAAAAACACACATAAATATTTTTAAAAAATCAGGTACGTGTACTATTATTCACACTGGTCAGCTGCCTCGTACCATAAACCATTATTGATGCATGAACCCTCCACAGTTCATTCTTGTCATCAGCAAATATCATTCCATCTTCCTGAGCTGGTCGGACCAATTCAAATTGAAATTTGAGTTGTGAACTTATCCTTCACTGTCATGACTGTCTTCGCTATGTTTACAGGATGGTGGATAACATGCCAATCACCTGGTGTTATGATGTTGAGAACAATAAAAAGTTTTGTTCTACTGGTTTCCCCATTGGCTGTTATATGACACCTGAAGGCAAACCTAAAGATGCTTGTGTGATCAGTGTAAGTATTTATTAGCTTGTCTGTCTTAGGTCCTGTAGCTAGAGGCTGTTTATATGCTAAAGGTGTACAAACATGGCAGTGTGACTAACGTCACAGGACCTACGAAGTACAGTAGGCATTAGGACGCGAACTGAACTCTTGGAAATCCCCACCCCCAGTTGAAATCCTGCCTATATTAAGATGGGCACTGCCCAAGTCAGAATCGCCAGTGATTTTCATCAAAAATCACCAGAAATTTTCATCAAAAGTAGGTCAGCTCAGAACTTGCCTAATGCGCCTTCATTCCAAAATAAATAACGATCGCCGATTTAATTTTACAATTTTTTAATTAAAGGAAACAGATTGAATAATATAGATTCAGTAGATTTCAAGCTTTACGTGTGAAAATACATTTACATCTCTTTAATGGTTTTCAGTGCCCTTGTACAGGATCAAAACAACTTTTTGAATCACATTATTTTCCCAACAATACAACAAATTTTTATATATAGTACTATAGTAGAAAGGTAGCATTTATGTAGTTTACGGTAATTCAACTCAAGACCAACACCTTCTATGCACAAGATTCTATGTCATTCTCCTGAGCATAACCGGTACAAAGACGAATAAATAGCATCTCTACATCACGTTGTTATCTAGATATATGAGACAACACATTTTGGGCATCGGCAATCTGATGAATGTACTATTCCGGTTTTCTTGTTTCACATTATATTCTATGGCGGTTGATCGGTGATTTTCTTCATTGATAAAAGTTAAACCACCTCAGCTTCGTTATGGAAACAGCGCTGATTGTTTGAGGGTATATGCAGTCATGGCAGTACTTAAGATTAACCTCAGGGCCATGTGCCATACAGTGGGACAGGGTATTTTTAGCTGTGGGTAATTTGACCTGAATTTGAAGGCTCAAGTCTGGTGTGTGCCAATGTGAAATAGGATACACGTTAAAGGCTACAGTTTACATACACAATGTATATCTATAACAATATACTGAAGTGTTAATTATCAATCTAATTTTAATCAGAATTATTTCAGATCAGAACTTGCTGGTAACAATGCCGTAATGCACGTTCATGCGAAAAATCAAGGTTCTAATGTCAATGGTTCTCCTTATTTTGCCGACGAAAGGATTCGGATGGACTGACTGACTGACTGACTGACTCACTCACTCACTCACTCACTCACTCATTACCGGACAATTTGCGATCTGTAGCCTACTTCGTAGGAATAGGTGTGACACAAGAGTTCAAATCCCAGTTTCAAATAAGCAGTAATTTCTGGTTAAGAAATAATAGAAACCTTTGATGTATGCAAAAGTAGCAGTTAAAAGATAAGCTATGCATTACATGATTTGGTAATTCACCATGCTTTGCAATAATGTATTACTGTCAATATTGGACGAACGTTGACAGACATTTCTGGATGATTTTGATCATTTTCTTTTTCTTAAAAAAATATCACTGTTTATCACTCAGATTTAATACTGAACTCTGTCCAGTGAATAAACACGAAAAAAATAATTTCTCTAACATTTTTCTGATTTTCAGAGGATTTTAGTCCCCCGCTACTTAATTCCGTAATTCCGTAGTTCCGTAATTCCGTAGTTCCGTAAGATTTTCTTGTCCGGACAATAACTCGTGAACGATTTAACCGATCAACTTCAAACTTGGGGTGTGCCTTGACATTGTCGAGAGGACGGTTGGGATTGTTTTTCAGCAATGTGCGTAATCCAATATGGCCACCGTCAGCCATTTTGGATTATAAGCAGTTGGATGTTAGATTTTCTTGTCCGGACAATAACTCGTGAACGATTTAACCGATCAACTTCAAACTTGGGGTGTGCCTTGACATTGGCGAGAGGACGGTTGGGATTGTTTTTCAGCAATGTGCGTTATCCAATATGGCCGCCGTCAGCCATTTTGGATTATAAGCAGTTGGATCTTAGATTTTCTTGTCCGGACAATAACTCGTGACGATTTAACCGATCAACTCCAAACTTGGGGTGTGCCTCGACATTGGTGAGAGGACGGTTGGGATTGTTTTTCAGCAATGTGCGTAATCTAATATGGCCGCCGTCAGCCATATTGGATTATAAGCAGTTGGATCTTAGATTTTCTTGTCCGGACAATAACTCGTGAACGATTTAACCGATCAACTTCAAACATGGGGTGTGCCTTGACATTGGTGAGAGGACGGTTGGAATTGTTTTTCAGCAATGTGCGTAATCTAATATGGCCGCCATCAGCCATATTGGATTATAAGCAGTTGGATCTTGTCCGGACAATAACTCGAGAATGATTCAACCGATCTACTTCATATGTGGGGAGAGCCTTGACATTGTTGAGAGGAGGATTAGAATTGTTTTTCAAGGACGTGCTTAATCCAATATGGCCACCATCAGCCATACTGGATTTCATTGGATTTTAAGCAGTTTGATCTTGTCCGGACAATAACTGGAGTACGATTCAACTGATCTACTTCAAACTTGGGTTGTGTCTTGACATTGGTGAGAGGACGGTTGGAATTGGTTTTCAGCAATGTGCGTAATCCAATATGGCCGCTGTCAGTCATATTGGATTGTAAGCAGTTGGATCTTGTCCGGACAATAACTCGAACGATTCAACCGATCTACTTCATATCTGGGGAGTGCCTTGACATTGTTGAGAGGAGGATTAGGATCATTTTTCAAGGATGTGCTTAATCCAATATGGCCACCATCAGCCATACTGGATTTCATTGGATTTTAAGCAGTTTGATCTTGTTCGGACAATAGCTGGAGTACGATTCAACGGATCTACTTCAAACTTGGGGAGTCCCTTGACCTTGGTAAGATCCCGGTTAGGATTGTGTTTCATGAACGAGCATAATCCAATTTGGCTGCCATCTACGAGCGATATTGGATTATGTTGCATTTTAAGCAGTTGCATCTTGTCTGGACAGCAACTCTAGAATAATTCAACTGATCGACTTCAAACTTGCAGTTTGGCTTGACATGGTGAGAGGACAGTTGTCATTGCTTTTCAGTTACCTGTGTAATCCAAGATGGCCACCATCAGTCATCTTAGATTTTCAGCATTTAGATATTGTCTGGACAATAACTCTAGAACGATTCAACCAATCTACTTCAAACTTGGGGAGTGCATGGACATTGGTGAAAGGACAGTTGGTATTATGTTTTATTGATGTGCATAATCCAATATGGGTGCCATCCGCTGTATCAGATTATGTTAAGCTCATCAGCAATATCTCCATATTCAAATCATACTCTTCATCAATGATATGAGATATCATCGACCAAAAAAAATCGACCATAGAGGGCCATGGCCCCTGCAGCAGCAGCGCCAGTTATGGTGCTGCTAGCGGGGGACATGGACCTCTATGGTCGATTTTTTTCATAAATATTGGACAAACATTGACAGACAAACATGTACTGTATCACAAAACATCTATTTCTCAGTTAGAGAAGACATATCCATTTTATAATCCATGAGCAGAGGATATCATTCAATGGAAGCAGAGATGAAACAAATGCGTCGATAATTCATCTTATCAGAGATAAAATTGTCATAAAACAGTTGGTCGAACACATGACAGACGAACATTGACAGAAAACGATGTGATGTATTACAAGAAGTCTAGGTCTCTGCTGATGGAGATCTACGCACTTATAGGTAGGAACTGGGTCCCCGAGTACATTCAATAAAAGTATAAAAGTCATTGACTTGATCACTTACTTCGTTTAATAATAAAAAAACGTATTTAAATCGGACTAACACATGACAGACAAAATGTTGGACGAACACATGACAGATGAAATGTTGGATGAACATTGACAGATAATCATGTGCTGTATCATAAGAGAGCTAAGTCTCTGCTGATGGAGATATTTGCCCTTAGTACATTCAATAAAAGTATAAATGTCATTGGGCTGATCACTTATTTAGTATACTAACAATGAATGTTGGACGAACATTGATAATGATTGACAGACAATCATGCGTTGTATTTTACAAGCAGGCCAGGTCTCTGCCAATGGAGATGTAAGCACTTATCAGCTAGGAAATGGGGAGTACATTCAATAAAATTGTGAAAGTCATTGTGTTGATCGCTTATTTAGTGTAATAATGAAAACTAAAACATATTTATGTTGGACGAACTCATGACAGATAATTCAAGCTTCAACTTCAAAACAATCCAGGTGATGTTTAAATTAACATCAACCGCCTATACTTTTACAAATTAAAGATGTTTAGTCTGGGAGAGGCCTTGAGATCATTGCATAGAATTAGGCCCCAAGTTTCATGAATTTTCCAATTGTGAAAATTCATAGCGTACAATGTAGTTGACAGACAATGTTAGTCCAACCAAGTGTTGGGGTTTTTCAACCAAAAAAAAAAGTGGCTAGTCCATTAATCAATGAATTTTATTGGAAAGAAATTAGAAAAAATGATCAGTTTGTTTATTATTTGAAATATGCCCGCCCGAAATTCCCATATAGTGTACATGACACAATTTTCTTATAAAAATCAAGCAATAAACAGTGGCTATGGATAATTTATTTTCTCAATTCTGATGTCCAGTGCATGATATTATAATATTTATCTCTCCAAACATTATAGAGTATAAAAACCTGTTTTTGCTCTTGTACTGAACAGATTCAATAAAACAATAAACTCTTTGAAAAATTAATACCCAATTTGTACAGCTCAGCAAATAAATTGCCTACATTGAAATTGCCCATGATCTTGGCATTGCACCCTTTTTATATAGGTTGTATGAACTGTTCTCATTCCTTGACATGCTGTCAATAAGACGTGTGGTTTGGGTTACAAGACCATCCCTAGATTCACCTCGGCAACCCTCGATCATTTTCCTACTTTCAACAGATTTTGAAATTCCGACTGCATGTGAATTACTGGTGCATGTGTTTCTTGCACCGTGCGAGTATTGAATCAATAGTATTGTTTGATGAACATGATGGAAGTACCCAAATTCCCGGTGGTAAAAAACCTCGCAAAATGCGAAGATCTTCTCTGAAGAATGTCAGTATACCACAAGATCTGATAAGTCTGATTATATGCACACCTCAAATAAATCAGTGAAAGTCTACTTGCTATATCGAGAACTATAACTTTCTGAAGTGAAGTTTTCTGAAGTCCGGATGAAGAAGCATGATGGTTTCGCCAGTGGAGAACGGGCTCAGCAAATATCCAGTGGTCCACAAGTTCAAAGCTGAGATTGAAATTGGAAGTAAATGTTGAAACTTTCTTCAACCTGATTACAATTCCTAAGAAGATTGTGAGTTATATACTGATTTTAACACTTAGAATTGTTTGTTGAGAAGGTAGTAATGGTGGTAAATGATGAGATTCAACCAAAGTTTTGATCATGTGGCTTTTCCTTTAAAAAGAGTTTCAAGACAGAAATAAATAGTAGAACTATATTTTGACATTACCCCCGACTAGATAGCAATGGCTGAGAGAGTGATTTCAGTGCTCAAAATTATGTTTGTTAAAATGAACCATCAGGCAGGTGATTCAGTACAGGTACAGTGCAAGTCGTGATGTACTTCCTCAGCTAGGAAATGACAAAGTAGTTGATATGGATGTGATAAATATTACATGTATTCTAACGTATTCATATTGTGATCTCTAGTTCTATGTTGTGGATTGAAGGAGAGATCACTCCATGACATCAATGGTTAAAATTTGGCCACTGCAGACAGTGATAAATCTAAGCCCCTTGATTATTTTATGACCGCATATCTTACCACATGACATGCATGATGGGCTGACTGACCAGGCTTTCAGGGACTCTCAGCTAATTCCGCTATGTTCCGCGGTGGTATGAGCATGCATGTTTTAGGGAGTTAGAAGAAAACCTGATAATATCTGTAAAATGTGCTAAAAAGGCGATGTTCGCTCGTGTGGGCACCCTAATCGAATGTGAATGTGTAAAGCAGCCAGCCATCTCACCAATGTGTCCATTCATATTATTCGGAAGTCTCCGGAAAATAATATATTTTACGAGAAAAATTAACTCCAGCTTGAATATATATGTTCATTCATCCATATTTTGGATCTAGTGGACCGATTTCAATGTTTTTTTGCACCAAAAGGCAGCATTTTCCGAGGCTGATTTCCTGGCTACCATGTTTTCCAACTACAGCCATTATTTACAAATTGGTCAGTTTACGTTTGGTTGTCGTTAATCTCTGCCCAGATTTCTGTAACCAGTGTTGATAGATGGACCATAGTTTCAAGACATCAAGTGCCTTGTTTGCTGTCGGTGGCCAGACCTGAACACATAGGACAGGCTGACAGCAATAAAACCAGCAGTGTCAACAAATTAAGACCTCTTTATCTAGCCTGGGAGTGCGTGCTTTGATATTTCTTTGAGCAGTGTTTTAAGCGGATTAAACGTAGAGGGTGGTAGATGAGGCTGATATATGATGTTATTCCTCCATCTATAGTAGGCTCCATGTTCGGATATACTTGACATTAAAAGAGAAGCAACGCTCATAATTTTGAGGTGAAAAGGCAGAGGGTCACTGAAAATTCCAAACAAGGCAATATTGTATTTTGGAGAGCTAATTGTTACACTCTAAAATTAAAATCCATAGATCTGTTATGCAGGTACATGTATCTGTTAATGGAAATTTTGGCTTTTTACCCCTCGGGCAGATTCTGCCTGAGCGGTATTGTCGTTGCCTCCGTCGTCCATCTGTTGTACCATCCGTCCGTCCGTCCGTCTGTCCATCATATAATTGTAAACACATTATCTCAAAAAGTCCTTCACTTACAACAATGAAACTTCATACAGTTGTTTAATACAACCAGTACCAGAAGCCTATTGGAAGTCGGTGCCATTGGATGTGTTTTTCAGGAGTTATGCCCCTTTATACATGTCTGGCTGTTTTTATCCTTGTAAACACATTATCTCAAAAAGTCCTTCACTCACAACAATGAAACTTCATACAGTTGTTTAATGCAGCTAGTACCAGAAGCCTATTCAAAGTCGGTGTAATCGGATGTGTTTTTCAGGAGTTATGCCCCTTTATACATGTCTGTTGGTCCATATCCTTGTAAACACATTATCTCAAAAAGTCCTTCACTCACAACAATGAAACTTCATACAGTTGTTTAATACAACCAGTACCAGAAGCCTATTGAAAGTCGGTGCCATTGGATGTGTTTTTCAGGAGTTATGCCCCTTTATACATGTCTGTCTGTTTTTACTTCAGCCTATTAGGCTGCGGGGTCTTGTCGTTGGCATGTACGTCCGGTCGTCCGGTCGTCAACAATTCTAGAGACTTCAAATTTGGTACACAGAATTGTTGGGTGGTCAACCACAAGCCTATTGAATCTGGATCCGATTGGTTGGAAACTTTGGCGGCCATCTTTAATTTATGCGAAACCATCACAGCTTTCTCGTTACCAAGCTTTCTTTAGAACGACTTACCCTAGGCACACCAAACTTGCCATGCACATCCATATGCTCATGACCCAGAACCCTATTGAATCTGGACCCGATTGGGTGGAAACTTTGGCGGCCATCTTTAATTTATGCGAAACCATGAATCTTGTGTATCTCGGAAACCATTTTGCTGTTCAGTGTGAAACTTTGTAGAGATTATCGATACATCAAGAAACTTTGAAGGAATGACCAAACCAGTTTTCCTGATTAGGTGAAAGCCTTGGTGACCATCTTTAATTTATGCAGAATCTTTAATGATGTATTTCTTTGATACCATTGAAGTATTCTATATGAAACTTCTTGTTACCAAGCTTTCTTTAGAACGACTTACCCTAGGCACACCAAACTTGCCGTGCACATTCATATGCTCATTACCCAGAATCCTATTGAATCTGGGCCCGATTGGGTGGAAACTTTGGCGGCCATCTTTAATTTATGCGAAACCATGAATCTTGTGTATCTCGGAAACCATTATTGCTGTTCAGTGTGAAACTTTGTAGAGATTATCGATACATCAAGAAACTTTGAAGGAATGACCAAACCAGTTTTCCTGATTAGGTGAAAGCCTTGGTGACCATCTTTAATTTATGCAGAATCTTTAATGATGTATTTCTTTGATACCATTGAAGTGTTCTATACGAAACTTGGTATACAGCATCGATGTATCAAGAGACTTGACTTGCACTGAATAACCACATCAATTCTTCTGAGAGGCGGGAAGGATGGCCGGCCATTTTTAATTTATGCAAAATCATTAATGATCTCTGTATCTGATACCATTTAAGTGCTCGATATAAAATTTGGTAAACATCATCGATGCAGCAAGAGACTTGTGATGAATGACAGAACTGGTTTCTCTGATTGGGTGGAAATCTTGGTGGCCATCTTTAATTTAGGCAAAATCTTTAATGATATATATCTCGGATACCATTTAAGTGTTCTATATGAAACTTGGTATACAGCATCGATGTATCAAGACACTCGTAATGAAGATCAGTTCCTCTGAATGACCGGAAGGATAGGCGGCCATCTTTAATTTATGCAAAATCATTAATGATCTCTCTCTGATACCGTTCAAGTGTTCGATGTAAAATTTGATATACATCATCAGTGCATCAAGAAACTTACGATGAATGACAGAACTGGTTTCTCTGATTGGGCGGACTTTCTACATCACTAAGGAACCACTGTTCAGCGACTAATGTTGTCATACTTGGAGACTTCAACAATGACTTTGCTGTCGACTTGGCTGAAACAACCAAGATAAACGACTTCTTCCAAGAGCATGGGCTCTTTCCCTTAATCCACACCCCAACCACAGATCTTAGAACAACCATTGACCAGATTTTCACCAATTTCAAACTCACAGATATACAATTTGGTGTCCATGATACATATTATTCATATCACAAGGCTGTTTGGATTGCCATCCACCCACCCTCATCCTCTGCTTGATCACAGATGGAAAGAGACAGACAATCAACAGGTACACAGGGATTCATACAGTTATCAAAGACTTTTATTATTGTTTAGATTATTATTACATGTAGGGTTCAAAGCCAAAATGGCTTGAAGCCTTTTGTTTTTGTTCAGAATATTCTGTTCTTCCGCCATATTTTTCGCACGCGCTATGTCAAAATATTTATTATAATCCTTCAATGCATCCAACATCCCACACTGAATTTTATCATATTTTAATCTTTTACAAGCCACTGCTAAAGCATCTTCTGCATTCAATCAAATCTTTCAGGCTTTTACTTATGCATTTTTCATTCATTGTCTACCAATATACACTGACTAAAACTGTCTGGCTGAGGGGTTGTTGCACCTTTTAGGTGCTGCCTCATGTTATCCTTGTAAACACATTATCTCAAAAAGTCCTACACTCACAACAATGAAACTTCATACAGTTGTTTAATACATGTACAGCCAGTACCAGAAAGTCTATTGAAAGTCGGTGTAATCGGATGTGTTTTTCAGGAGTTCTGCCCCTTTTAATATACATGTCTGTTGGTCCATATCCTTGTAAACACATTATCTCAAAAAGTCCTTCACTCACAACAATGAAACTTCATACAGTTGTTTAATACAGCCAGTACCAGAAGCCTATTGAAAGTTGGTGCCATGGGATGTGTTTTTCAGGAGTTCACACAAACCTGTGTGGATTGCTGTGAATAGACAGTAATCGTTTGACTACATCTACTATAGGTAATCACTGCTCTATTGCTATATTGTTTTGTCTGTCTATGATCTATATCATACAGGTAAAATTATGCCCACCCCAAATATGTGAGTTGTTGGGGTCAGAAACATTATTTCCACAATTGCTCTGGGCCCGGCCCGAGGGGTCCCGATGGCGACAGCCACATGTCTATCTCATGCCTCTGCCTTGAGGACCCCTTCCCATGTCTGATGTCTACCGTGATCCACTTCTATACTACTACTGATATTATGAACAGGTGTGTACATGTGGATCACGTCCAATCATATTCTCATGCAATATATCATTTCCTTTGTAGGCATCATTCAGTGGTGAAGACATGTATTACGTGTTTAACCATGTTGAAATAACAATAGTGTACCATACTAGTGGTGTCGGTGAGGAGTGGGGGGCAGGTCTGGGGAGCTCTGGTGGACGCCTCGTCTCGGCTAAGCTGACTCCAAAGAGGTGAGTGTTTGCTGTAGACCTGCTATACATGTACATGTATGTTTAAGGCCACCCCCCCC
>JAVTVY010045287.1:0-21471 GCA_036873755.1 Hanleya hanleyi | reverse complement strand
GTTGTTTGGTCTTCCAGCTCACATTAATTAGTTTTAGGATTAGTTTCTGAGTGGTGTTTGGTAGGTGCTTTAGGATTGTATACCCTAGTTTGTCTTTGCCGGGTGAACTTTCTTTTTTAGAGTGTAAAGCTTTTCTGTATTCATTGATATTAAAGTCTCCGTTAAGGTAGTTTTCTATATAATCATTTGTGTCATTTTCCAGGATCGTTTCTTGTTTGATTTTTCTGAATTCTGGTTTCAGGTTGCTATCGCTACTGTTTGATGCGAATGATTCAGCAAGATATTCTGCCTTTTCGAGATTAGTTCTCTTTGTTTTGTTTAGTATGGGTATTGTGTTAGTTGCTTTCCCTTGAATGCTTTTTATTTTATTCCATACTTTCTTTGAGTTAGTTTTCGTATCTATAGTGTTGCAGAAATCTTCCCAGCATCTTGATTTGGCTTCTTTGACGCTTTTTTCTGCTATTCTTTTCAGTTCCTTATATATTTCATGATCACTCTGGAGCCGGCTTTTTTTGAATTTTCTGAGTGCTTTTTTCTTTGCAGCGATGTTCTTTCCACACTCTCGGTCCCACCATGGCACTGGATTTTTGTTGGGTCGCTTATTCGTAACTGGAATATGTTTTTGTGCTATGTTTAGAAGTTTGCTGGTTATATTTTCATTGAAAGTCTCTATATCATTACTAACTATATCGTCATGAATTAGACTTTGGCAATCGTTTTGGAAGCTTTTCCAGTCTGCCTTGGAGTATTGGAAGCGTGGGAGAGGGTCTGTCTGTTCAAAATCTGGTTTCATGCTAAATTTAGTCAGGATTGGAAAGTGGTCGCTGTCTAGTGTATCTGGCAGGACTGCCCATTCTGATTTAACTGCTAGTTCGGGAGAGACTATTGTTAGGTCAATTGCAGTGAGTTTACCGGTTCGCATATCTATTCTAGTCCCTTCTCCTGAGTTCAGGAATACGAGGTTATTATCATCTAACCATTTTTCTACTGATTTACCCCTATCATCTGACGTGGTGCAGGTTTCGTCCCAGATTGGATTATGGCTATTATAATCGCCGCAGATTATAATTGGTGAGTCATATTTTTGGGTGATTTTGTTAAGTTCTTTTTGTGATATTGTTTTTAGAGTGCCAGGGGAGTACAGGTTCACTATATTTATAGGTTTATTATTTTGGAACACCCGTATAGCTTGCCATTCGAGGTCTTCATTTACTGGGCTCTTGTCCAATTCTAGCTGTATGAGTTCTTCCTTAACTAGTGTGAGGTTGCCTCCCTTTGGGCCGTTTAGTCTGTCTTGTCTATATGGCGTATATCCTTTTATTGCAAATTTATTTTTTTCTGGCTTAAGAAATGTTTCTTGTATACATATGATGTCAGGGCTTATTTCATTTACTAAGATTTTGAGATTATCTCCGTGTTTTGCAATGCTATTTGCATTCCATTGTAGTATGGTGAGTTTATTGAAAATTGGGTTGTGTATTACGCGGTGGGTCTAATCTATTGTCCCAGGTGTTCTCATATAGAGGTGTTGAGGGCGTTATTGTTTTTCTTGGGAGTTGATGTTTTTCTTTTGTATTTCGGATTGAATCCCCATGCTATTATTTCTTTGGGTTTAAATTCCCAATTCAAGAAGTCTTGAGCAATGCGGGCTATTATGTCAGCTTTATTCGTCTTGGGGTTGGCATTGTGGACTGAGTTAATAACAATGTTAATAAAGCCTAGGAATTCGATTTTACTCATACTAATTGTTTCGGTCTGGTCCGCGGTTTCTGACTCCATTGATTGTTCTGTCACTGGTGCCTTATTGTTATTTGCTACTTCGCTCACAGGTTTTCGCAGGTCTATTGTTTCTCTGAGTTTTTGATTCACTTTGGTTTCTCTGATTTTTCTATTCATTCTGGTTTCTTTTACAGCTTCTGCGTAAGAAATTCCTTTGTCTGCCTTAGTGAATTCAACTCTTTTTGCCTCTTTGAAAGCTATACAACCCTTGTAGGCCGCTGAATGGTTGCCTTTGCAGTTTACACATGTTACTTTTCTTTCTGTACATTCTTCGTATATATGATTTCCAGAGCATTTCGCACATACAACTTGAGATTTACAAACTCTAGCTATATGACCACCATATTTCTGACAGTTATGGCATCGTTTTGGTGTGTCAAAAAAAGGTTTAACTATAATGTTACGAAGCCATAGCCGGACAGTTTCCGGTAATTTTGATCCTTTGAATACTAGCATAATGCTTGTCGTTTCCTGTTTGTTCTTTTGCATTCTTTTGGCATATACGACGTTTTGTTTTGAGAGAGTGGGGAGAATGTCTTCTAGTTTGATACTGAGGCCAATTCCATAAATTACTCCTTTGCATTGCTCTCTACGCTGTATGAATTGTTTTACCGAGACAGGTTTATCTGCTAGCAGGTCTAAACGTAGTAATTTCTCGTACTGAGTTTGTGATTTGCAGTGGACTTTCAGATCACCACCCGGCAGTTCAAAGATTTGATGTACGTCACCAGCACATTGTTTTAGATCGTTTGCTACCTTGGCCTTTGGGAATTTACATGCTCTCATTTGGGTTAAACTATGGATGATGGCGATAAAATTTGCTAGACTACTAGGCCGTTCGGGCAGGGATCGTTGTTTTTTGGTGGGTGGAGATTTTTCAGTGTTGATTTCAGAGAGCTTCCTTTTAGGTGTTTTTACGGTGGCTTGAAAGGCTTCCATTGTTTGATTTGTTTTTGTTTAGATCAGGACTAGTTGTTATTTGGTAAGGAGTGACTTTAGTGATAGGAAATATTAGAAAAGGTGCAAAAATTCAATTCAAAACTTAGCTCTGGCTGGTTGGTTTCTCCCGTTGTTTGTTGTTGTAGTATAGGTAATCCTGTAACGTCCGGGGAACAAAGACCGCAGAGGAACACAAAGGCTGGGCTGGTTTGGTAGAACACAAAAACACGTCCGTTCACTCTAAGCGCTGAGAAAGTGAATTATGATTGATTGAAATTGTAGTTTAAGGGCCGCTTCCCATTCGGATTTCGCGGCCCATCAACTCAATGTTTTATTTGGATTTCGCGGTACATTTCTTTGTTTTCTTTTAATATCTTTTCCAGCGCTAAATATATAAAAAAAAAAAAAAATAAATAAATAAATAAATGAATAAATAATAAATAACAATGATAGATTAGCAGGAGATGTAAATAGAAGTAAATAAGAGTCGCTATGTACAAGTTCGTAAGTCTCTTTCGGGTTTTTTGGGTTAAGCTATACTAGTAAATATGAGTTCACTGTTGGTCTAATCGCGTGGATGATTCCTGTCTTGGTACCCCTTTGTACGCACAAAGCCGTCCAGAAAAAACTGGGAGAACCATGGGCGTCTTCAGGATTTTTCGAATCGACTTCCCTAACGACGCCCTTGGGAACAGGGTGTGTTCTTCCAGAAATCTGTGCCTGTAACAATTGCTTGGAGTGTGTATTGGGGCACAGGACGGCAGGTCTACGTCCTATATTGTGTGAAAGTCAAAGGATGATATGTGTTGAGGCGTCATTTCGGTGTCATATATGGGGTAGCATGTCTGTGTGGTTTAGGATTTGGTATTCTGGTTGCTCAGTTCGGTGGAGTAGCCTGTCTAGCGTGGTACAGGGTCGAGTATTCTGGACGTTCTTGTTGTCCGACGATGATGATCTTCATGCATGTTTATCTCCATTTGGTACTGTTTCATAATATTTGTCGTCATCGGTGTTCTGTTTCATGGCTGGTCTTACTCGTCTGTGGTCTTCAGTGTGCTGTGCCTGTATTACAAAGAATAGAAGAGTTTGTAGTTTCTTGTTTTCTGGTGTTATTTTTTGCCATCGACTGGCACTATCGTGATCTAAGTCACACATGATCAATAGCAATAAATAATTAGGTACTAAATATTATAAATAAAAATATTATTATAGTTAAAGTCGATTGTGAATGTTTGATATAACCTCCAGTCTTCTGCCCCTGCATGAAGACCGGACGGTTAACATTCGTTAACGAGGGTTGGAAATAAGGGAACACAATTTGGTCGGAGCTCGTTATTAAGAGCTTTTAATTTGATCAGTGAATTTGTCTATGTTATTGCTATGGCATTTTGATTGGTTAGTGTCCAAATTTGATCAGTCATTTCTGATCACTGACCCTTATTTCCGCCCCTGTAAAATAGTTTTGACTCTAAGCGTGCTACATTTATTCAAATTTGGTCCTAGGTTTATTGGTGTCTTGGTGTAACCATATGGTATTAAATGGTAGAGTGATAGTCAGTAGATTTGACGTAAGCTAGTAAGGTGGAGTATACTTTGTTTATAAGAGGTGGTTTAGGATTTAATATAGAAGCCAACGACAGAGGGACATTTAAGTTTTTGAGTTCGTTTTCTAGTGTTCGGCGATAGAGGTCATGTTTTGGGCATTTGAGTATAAAATGTTCTATCGTTTCTTCTTCGTTGTTGCATGAAGTGCATAGTGGTGATGTGTTTTTTATTAGCTTAGATAAGTGAGATTTTAGTCCTGTTTTGCCTAGTCTTAATCTTGTGATGATGCGGTCGTCACGTTTACTGTTTAGCTGGAATCCAAAACTTCTTTTCCCCTTATCTAGAATACTATGTAGCCATCTACCTCGGTTTTCTTCGTTCCATTCCTTCTCCCATTTACT
Source organism: Hanleya hanleyi (assembly GCA_036873755.1). Lineage (NCBI taxonomy): Eukaryota > Metazoa > Mollusca > Polyplacophora > Lepidopleurida > Hanleyidae > Hanleya > Hanleya hanleyi. Next base: position 16,807 of record JAVTVY010045287.1, on the reverse strand, counting down.
ATCTATTCTGGTTTTAATGATAGAATTCAGTTCTTTGGTTCCTAGTCCTATATGCACGTCAGGTGCAGTTTTGGTGAGGCTGTCTTTGGCTGTCCTATCAGCAGCTTCATTTCCCCTAACGTCCACGTGGGCGGGAATCCAAGCTAAAATGGCGATGTAGCTATGTTTATTCGTGTCCACGTGTGGTGTGATTAGTTGCCATGGTGGTCTATTGACCTTGTCAGTGTCAGAGATACAAGAGATAGGGATGTCGTGTTCTTGGAATAGTCGTTCTATCGTGTAACCGAATGGTGCGGAGTCTTTTTCCCATTTCCTTTTTAGGAATTCGTATTCGGTTTTTGGGCCAAAAATGTTGTGGCATCGGTGGTTTTCGCCCTTGGCTATTGTTTTCCCTGCATATTTTATTGACAGCTCTTCTCGTCTTAAGTGTAAGGGTTTTTCATTAGTTTCTATTTGTAGACTACATAATGCAGTTCCTTTGAACGCCCCGGTGGCTATTTTTAGGGCCGAATACTGAATGCTGTCTATTCTTTTCAAATGGGTCTTGCTTGCTGATTGATACGCGATTGAACCATAGTCTATTTTGGATCTGATGAGTGTTTGATATAATTTGATTAAGCTATGTTTATTGGCCCCCCAGTTGGTACCCGATACGCACCTCATAAGGTTCAGGTCCTTGTTACACCGAATAATTAATTGGTCGATGTGGTCTTTCCAAGTGAGTTTTCGGTCGAAGATCATACCTAGGCATTTGACACTATTCTTAAACTCGATTTTCTGGCCTCCTAGTGATAGCGTGATGTCTGTGTTTTGTTTATTTGAGAATAGCACACCGGTAGTTTTGACAGCTGAAAATTTGAATCCCCATTTATCGGCCCAGTCGCTGACTGTATTTAGTACCTTTTGCATTATACTTGTTAATTTTTTTATCGATCCGGCAGATTTCCACATGGCAGCATCATCAGCAAAAAGTGATTGTTCAATTTCAGGATGTTTTGTGTCAATTTCGTTGGCCAGGCCATTAATCAGGATGTTAAAAAGGGTCGGGCTTATGACGCTGCCCTGTGGGGTGCCGTTATCTAGCTGGTGGTCCATGGACATGGTGTTACCAATACGAACTTTGAAGTTTCGGTCATGAAGAAATTTTTTTATCCAGTGTTGTATCCTGCCCTTAATTCCTAGGTTGTTTAATTGGGTGATAATCCCGTCCCGCCATACAAGGTCAAACGCCTTTTCTATATCCAAGAAAATGCCTAATGTATATTGGTGTTTGGCATTACCCTTTTTGATTGAGTGTTGGAGTCTGGCTATGTGGTCTAAAGTACTTCTTTTTTTCCGAAAACCGCTTTGTGTTTTGTTTAACAAGTTGTTGCTTTCCAGGTGATATTCAAGTCTGTTTTTGACCATGGTTTCCATAATTTTGCATAAATTTGACGTGAGTGAAATCGGCCTATATGACTTACTATCTGATGGGTCTTTACCAGGTTTTGGTATTGGGATAACAATAGATGATTTCCATTTGTTCGGGAGTTGTTTGGTCTTCCAACTCACATTAACTAGTTTTAGGATTAGTTTCTGGGTGGTGTTTGGTAGGTGCTTTAGGATTGTATACCCTAGTTTGTCTTCGCCGGGTGAACTTTCTTTTTTAGAGTGTAAAGCTTTTCTGTATTCATTGATATTAAAGTCTCCGTTAAGGTAGTTTTCTATATAATCATTTGTGTCACTTTCCAGGATAGTTTCTTGTTTGATTTTTCTGAATTCTGGTTTCAGGTTGCTATCGCTACTGTTTGATGCGAATGATTCAGCAAGATATTCTGCCTTTTCGAGATTAGTTCTCTTTGTTTTGTTTAGTACGGGTATTGTGTTAGTTGCTTTCCCTTGAATGCTTTTTATTTTATTCCATACTTTCTTTGAGTTAGTTTTCGTATCTATAGTGTTGCAGAAATCTTCCCAGCATCTTGATTTGGCTTCTTTGACGCTTTTTTCTGCTATTCTTTTCAGTTCCTTATATATTTCATGATCACTCTGGAGCCGGCTTTTTTTGAATTTTTTGAGTGCTTTTTTCTTTGCTGCGATGTTCTTTCCACACTCTCGGTCCCACCAAGGCACTGGATTTTTGTTGGGTCGCTTATTCGTAACTGGAATATGTTTTTGTGCTATGTTTAGAAGTTTGCTGGTTATATTTTCATTGAAAGTCTCTATATCATTACTAACTATATCGTCATGTATTAGACTTTGGCAATCGTTTTGGAAGCTTTTCCAGTCTGCCTTGGAGTATTGGAAGCGTGGGAGAGGGTCTGTCTGTTCAAAATCTGGTTTCATGCTAAATTTAGTCAGGATTGGAAAGTGGTCGCTGTCTAGTGTATCTGGTAGGACTGCCCATTCTGATTTAACTCCTAGTTCGGGAGAGACTATTGTTAGGTCAATTGCAGTGAGTTTACCGGTTCGCATATCTATTCTAGTCCCTTCTCCCGAGTTCAGGAATACGAGGTTATTATCATCTAACCATTTTTCTACTGATTTACCCCTATCATCTGACGTGGTGCAGGTTTCGTCCCAGATTGGATTATGGCTATTATAATCGCCGCAGATTATAATTGGCGAGTCATATTTTGGGGTGATTTTGTTAAGTTCTTTTTGTGATATTGTTTTTAGAGTGCCAGGGGAGTACAGGTTCACTATATTTATAGGTTTATTATTTTGGAACACCCGTATAGCTTGCCATTCGAGGTCTTCATTTACTGGGCTCTTGTCCAATTCTAGCTGTATGAGTTCTTCCTTAACTAGTGTGAGGTTGCCTCCCTTTGGGCCGTTTAGTCTGCCTTGTCTATATGGCGTATATCCTTTTATTGCAAATTTATTTTTTCCTGGCTTAAGAAATGTTTCTTGTATACATATGATGTCAGGGCTTATTTCATTTACTAAGATTTTGAGATTGTCTCCGTGTTTTGCAATGCTATTTGCATTCCATTGTAGTATGGTGAGTTTATTGAAAATTGGGTTGTGTATTACGCGGTGGGTCTAATGTATTGTCCCAGGTGTTCTCATATAGAGGTGTTGAGGGCGTTATTGTTTTTCTTGGGAGTTGATGTTTTTCTTTTGTATTTCGGATTGAATCCCCATGCTATTATTTCTTTGGGGTTAAATTCCCAATTCAAGAAGTCTTGAGCAATGCGGGCTATTATGTCAGCTTTATTCGTCTTGGGGTTGGCATTGTGGACTGAGTTAATAACAATGTTAATAAAGCCTAGGAATTCGATTTTACTCATACTAATTGTTTCGGGCTGGTCCGCGGTTTCTGACTCCATTGATTGTTCTGTCACTGGTGCCTCGCTCACAGGTTTTCGCAGGTCTATTGTTTCTCTGAGTTTTTGATTCACATTAGTTTCTCTGATTTTCCTATTCATTCTGGTTTCTTTTATAGCTTCTGCGTAAGAAATTCCTTTGTCTGCCTTAGTGAATTCAACTCTTTTTGCCTCTTTGTAAGCTAAACAACCCTTGTAGGCCGCTGAATGGTTGCCTTTGCAGTTTACACATGTTACTTTTCTTTCTGTACATTCTTCGTATTTATGATTTCCAGAGCATTTCGCACATACAACTTGAGATTTACAAAATCTAGCTATATGACCACCATATTTCTGACAGTTATGGCATCGTTTTGGTGTGTCAAAAAAAGGTTTAACTATAATGTTACGAAGCCATAGCCGGACAGTTTCCGGTAGTTTTGATCCTTTGAATACTAGCATAATGCTTGTCGTTTCCTGTTTGTTCTTTTGCATTCTTTTGGCATATACGACGTTTTGTTTTGAGAGAGTGGGGAGAATGTCTTCTAGTTTGATACTGTGGTCAATTCCATAAATTACTCCTTTGCATTGCTCTCTACGCTGTATGAATTGTTTTACCGAGACAGGTTTATCTGCTAGCAGGTCTAAATGTAGTAATTTCTCGTACCGAGTTTGTGATTTGCAGTGGACTTTCAGATCACCACCCGGTAGTTCAAAGATTTGATGTACGTCGCCAGCACATTTTCTTAGATCGTTTGCTACCTTGGCCTTTGGGAATTTACATGCTCTCATTTGGGTTAAACTATGGATGATGGCGATAAAATTTGCTAGACTACTAGGCCTTTCGGGTAGGGATCGTGGTTTTTTGGTGGGTGGGGATTTTTCAGTGTTGATTTCTGAGTGCTTTCTTTTAGGTGTTTTTACGGTGGATTGGGAGGCTTCCATTGTTTGATTTGTTTTTGTTTAGATCAGGACTAGTTGTTATTTGGTAAGGAGTGACTTTAGTGATAGGAAAAATTAGTATAGGTGCAAGAATTCAATTCAAACTTAGCTCTGGCTGGCTGGTTTCTTCCGCTGGTGGTTGTTGTTGTAGTATAGGTAATCCTGTAAAGCCCGGGGAACAAAGACCGCAGAGGAACACAAAGGCTGGGAAAGCTGGGCTGGTTTGGTAGAACACAAAAAACACGTCCGTTCACTTTGAGCGCTGAACTGAACTGAACTGAACTGAATTATGATTGATTGATTGAAATTGTAGTTTAAGGGCCGCTTCCCATACGGATTTCGCGGCCCATCAACTCAATGTTTTATTTAAATTTCACGGTACATTTCTTTGTTAATTTGAGATCTTTTGCAGCGCTAGATATTAAAATAAATAATTAAATAATGAATAACAATAACGATGAGGAAATATAAATACTAGTAGAGAAGAGTCGCTATGTACAAGTCGTTAAGTCTGTAATTGGTTTTTATACTGGAAAATATTTATTATAATCGCGTTGATGATTCCTTTGTCTCGGTACCCCAATAGTACGCACAAAGCCGTCCAGAAAAAACTGGGAGAACCAGGGCGTTTTCAGGATTCGTCGAGACGACTTCCCTAACGACGCCCTTGGGGAACAGGGTGGGTCCTTCCAGAAATCTGTGCCTGTAACAATTGCTTGGAGTGTGTAGTGGGGTACAGAACGGCAGGTCTACGTCCTATATTACGTGAAAGTCAAAGGATCATATTCTGTGTTGAGGTGTCCGTTCGGTAACATTTAAGTGGTAGCGTATCCGGTGTGGTCTAGGGTCGAGTATTCTGGTTCTGGGTGTTCTTGCTATGCGGCGTTGTCACTCAAGGCGCTGTAGGTATTCTTGTAATCGTCATCCGTCTTCTGTTTCAGGTCTTGTCCAACTCGTCTGTGGTCTTCGGTGTGCCTGTATCATATGAAATAGAAGGCTTGTAGTCATTCTTGTTTTTCGATGCAATAATTTGATATATCTTCCTCCCAACAACAGGCACGCCCCGAATGTCAGTCACATAATATGAATAGCAATATATAATTAAGACAGCAAATAGATAAACAAATGAATAAATAACTAAACATTTCGATAGATTCAGTACTAGGTGAATACACAAATAAACGGCACTGTATTATTTCTGTATGCATTATCGTTTGATGGCCATAAGGAATTTGTAGGACAATGAGATAGACGGCCCTCAATATCAAGGTAACTCCGCCATCACCATTTCCTATATTTTATGTCGAATACCGCTCGCTATATGCGATTTGGCCGTGCTAATGTTGTCATGAATTCAATTAGATTTGGCCATCGTTTGTTTTGTAGGACAGTGGAACAGACGGCCCTCAATATCAAGGTAACTCCGTTGTTGCCATGCCTATTTTATTTCTAAATGTGTCTTTGACATTTTGGCCGGATGTTATGTATGGATAGTTTATTATGGCCATAATGTTTTGTATGGCCATGGTGCACACGGCCCTCAATATCAAGGTATCTCCGATGCAACCATACCATTTGTTTAAGTCAGAAGAATGATTTGGCCTCTATCAAATCGTGGCATAGTACTTGGTGTACTAGTAGTTGATTATGTGGAAAAAAAGAAAAAAAAGAAAAAAAAAAAAAGAATGCTGACTGCGCATGTACGGCGGTAGTATTATATACTGGAGTAATAACCAGCAGTTTTGATAAAATTTATCAAGGACTTGAATACCTGATTTCTAATGGGGGCTTAGGGTTTAATAACGCTGGTAATGTTAAGGGAGTGTTGAATATTTTTAATTCGTTTCTAAGTGCCACACGTTGTTGGTTGTGGATTGGGCATTCAAGTAGCACGTGTTCTATTGTTTCTTCTACATTGTTGCATGCGGTACAGAGTGGTGAGGTGTTTTTCAGAAGCATGGACAGATGTGATTTAAGTCCGGTTTTGCCTAGTCTTAATCTGGTGATTATGCGGTCATCTCGTTTATTGTCTAACTGGAGTCCCTGGGCTTGTCTTTTATCTCCATCAAGGATCTTATGTAACCACCGTCCACGTTCTTCTTCGTTCCATTCCTTTTGCCACTTGCTATCTATTTTGCGTCTAATGATAGTGTTGAGTTCTTTATATCCTAATCCTATTGGCACATCGTGTGTAGTTTTAGCAAGACTGTCTTTGGCAGTTTTGTCGGCTGCTTCGTTACCTCTGATGTTGACATGCGCGGGGACCCATGCTAAGATGGCATCTATACCCTCGTTGTGTATTTGTGTACATATACATTCTATTTTGTGTATGAGATCAGGTCTACTGTCAGATATAGAATTTTTGATTGATGTGAGTCCACTAAGGGAGTCACTGAGTATCACCGCACGGATTGGTTTGTGCTCGATGATCCATTCGAGAGCCTTAATTATAGCAATCAGTTCACTAGTGTATACAGACATATTGTCTGGTAGTTCGAAACCATTTTGTATGTTGAGCTCAGGTATAACAAAAGCTGATCCTGTGTTATTACTTGTGTTTTTCGATCCGTCTGTATAGATTTTTAAGTAATTTTTCCAGTTTTGGTTGATATATTCAAGGGTGGTGGCTCTTATAAAGTCTGGGTTGTCCTTCTTTGTGAGGTAGTCGTGAATACTTGTGTCCACGTGGGGCGACTCTAATTCCCAGGGTGGTGTAATGATTTTGTCTGTGTCGCAGATGTGTGCGATGGGAATTTCGTGCTCTTGGAATAGGTTATTTACGGTATAGCCGAGGGGGGCGGAGTCTTTTTCCCAGTTTTTCTTTAAATATTCATATTCACTGTTTTCTTCAAACATTTTGTGGCATGGGTGATTATCGCCCTTAGCTCTAGTTTTTCCTGCATATTTCAGGGACAGTTCCTCTCGTCTTAAACGAAGAGGTTTCTCATTGGTTTCTATTTGAAGACTACATAAGGCGGTTCCCTTGAAGGCTCCAGTAGCTATTTTTAGAGCAGAATATTGGATGCTGTCTATTCTTTTTAGTTGTGTCTTATATGCTGATTGGTATGCGATGGACCCGTAATCTATTTTTGACCTGATTAAGGTTTGGTATAATTTTATCAGACTATATTTACTCGCTCCCCAGTTTGTCCCAGACACACACCTCATGAGGTTCAGGTCTTTGTTGCACCGAAGGACTAGTTCGTCGATGTGGTCTTTCCACGTGAGTTTTCTGTCAAAGATCATACCTAGGTATTTAACACTATTTCTGAATTCAATTTTCTGACCTCCTAGTGTTAGGTTAACGTCAATGTGTTTATTGTTTGAAAATATAATGCCCGTTGTTTTTAGGGCGGAAAATTTGAAGCCCCATTTATCCGCCCAGCCGCTAATTGTATCTAGTGTATTTTGCATTATACCTGTCAATTTTTTTATGGAACGTGCGGTTTTCCAGAGGGCAGAATCGTCAGCAAATAGAGACTGTTCTACTTCCGGGTGTTTGGTGTCAATTTCATTGGCTAGGCCATTGATGAGGATGTTAAAAAGGGTGGGGCTTATGACGCTTCCCTGAGGGGTACCGTTGTCTAATTCATGGTCGGTGGATAGGGTGTTTCCTATGCGAACTTTAAAATTTCTATTGTTTAGGAAGTTTTTTATCCAGTGTTGCATTCTCCCCTTAATTCCAAGTTTGCTTAATTGAATAATTATGCCGTCCTGCCATACAAGGTCAAATGCTTTTTCTATGTCTAGGAAGATACCTAATGTGTACTGATGTTTGGCATTCCCCTTTTTTATTGAGTGTTGTAACCTGGCTATATGGTCTAATGTACTCCTGTTCTTACGAAAGCCGCTTTGGGTTTTGTTTAATAAGTTATTGTTTTCCATATGAAATTCCAGTCTATTTTTTACCATGGTTTCCATTATTTTGCATAGATTTGAAGTGAGAGAAATTGGACGGTAAGAGTTGCTGTCTGATGGATCTTTACCTGGTTTTGGGATTGGAATAACGATTGATGTTTTCCATTTACTTGGAAGTTGTTTGGTCTGCCAGCTGACATTAATTAGTTTCAAAATTAGTTTCTGTGTTTTATTTGGTAGGTGTTTAAGGATCGTGTATCCTAGTTTGTCTTCACCAGGTGAGCTCTCTTTTTTACAGTGTATAGCTTTGCGGTATTCATTAATGTTGAAGTCTGCATTGAGATAGTTTTCTAAATGATCGTCCAAATCGTTTTCTATCGTTGTTTCCTCCTTAATTTTTCTGAATTCTGGTTTCAGGTTGCTATCGCTACTGTTCGAAGCGAAAGATTCGGCGAGGTGTTCTGCCTTTTCCTTGTTCGTTTTTTTAGTTTTGTTCAGTACAGGGACTGTGTTTGTTAACTTTCCTTGTATATTTTTTATTTTGTTCCATACTTTTTTTGAATTGGTTTTGGTATCTATAGTGTTGCAAAAGTCTTCCCAGCATTTGGATTTAGCTTCTTTGACACTTTTTTCAGCTATGATTTTGAGTTCCTTGTAGTTCGCGTGATCACTTTGGAGCCTACTTTTTTTGAATTTTCTAAGTGCCTTCTTTTTGGCCGCAATATTCTTTGCACACTCTGGGTTCCACCAGGGTACCGGGTTTTTGTTGTGGCGCTGTTGTGATATCGGAATATATTTTTGTGCTATTTTTAGTAGTGAATTTGTAATGTTTTCATTAAACATCTCTGGATCGGAATTGAATATCTCGTCATGATTTAGGCTTTGACAGTCTTTCTGGAAGCTTTTCCAGTCGGCTTTGGAGTACTGAAATTTTGGAGGGGCGTCTGTCCTTTCAGAGTCCGGTTTTATACTAATTTTCGTCAGAATGGCGAAGTGGTCGCTGTCAAGCGTGTCGGGAATCACTTCCCATTCGGATTTAATAGCTAGATCAGGGGAGACAATAGTTAAATCTATTGCAGATAGTTTACCGGTGTTCATGTCTATTCGCGTCCCGTGGCCATTATTTAAATAGCATAGGTTGTTTTGGTCAAGCCATTTTTCCACTACTTGACCTTTTTCGTCTGCTTTGGCGCAAGTGTCGTCCCAAATGGGATTATGACTGTTGTAATCACCGCATATGATAATAGGAGAGTTAAATTTCTTTGTGATGTTGTCCAGTTCTTTTGGAGAGATTTTCTTTAGACTTCCTGGGGCATATAAATTAATGATGTTAATAGGTTTGTTATTGAAGAAGACCTGAAGCTGCCATGGATTTGACTTGACAGGTATATATAGTATATCGAACAAGCCATTCGCAGCTCTATTGTCTCTTGATTAATGTCAAACAATCCGCCTTTAAAACTAATCTACATTGTATTCTTGTTGATTAATCTCCAACCGAGAAATATGAAAAGATTACACAAACTATGGGACGCCTGCTCACTTTATTGACAGTTTTGAGAAGATCCGATGAGCATAGTTATCACAGTATCGATTATAAAGGATAATATATTCTTAAACCCATTGATAACGGGTTTAATCACTGCCGACAAATAACCAAGAGATTACATCTAACCAATACCTCACCAATCATCTTCTGCCTAATTCAGGTTAACCGGTTCATTAAATGCCGAAAAATAATCAAGGGATTCTGTATTAAATCTAGACAATATCTCACCAATTATCTCCTGTCTAATTCGGATTGACTTGTTTAATCAATGCCGACATATAATCAAGGGATTCTGTATTAAATCTAAGCAATACCTCACCATGGATTTCCGCGCAGTTAAACTTTATGCCAAATTTGCTTACGGGCTCGATTTCCGCGCAGTTAAAATTTATATCAAGTTCACGTTCGGACAGATGAAATTCATACACGCAAGCCTTTAGAAATTCATACACATCAGAATTAGTTCGATCCAGAAGAATCTGCGTGGGGTGAAGCTGCCATGGATTTCCGCGCAGTTAAACTTTATACGGGCTCGATTTCCGCGCAGTTGAAGCCTTTTGAAATTCATACATATCAGACTTAGTTCAATCCAGAAGAATATGTGTGGGGTGAAGCTGCCATGGATTTCCGCGCAGTTAAACTTTATACGGGCTCGATTTCCGCGCAGTTGAAGCCTTTTGAAATGCATACATATCAGACTTAGTTCAATTCAGAAGAATATGTGTGGGGTGAAGCTGCCATGGATTTCCGCACAGTTAAACTTTATACGGGCTCGATTTCCGCGCAGTTGAAGCCTTTTGAAATTCATACATATCAGACTTAGTTCAATCCAGAAGAATCTGCGTGGGGTGAAGCTGCCATGGATTTCCGCGCAGTTAAACTTTATACGGGCTCGATTTACGCGCAGTTGAAATTTATACCAAGTTCACGTTCGGACAGATGAAATTCATACACGCAAGCCTTTAGAAATTCATACACATCAGACTTAGTTCAATCCAGAAGAATCTCTGTGGGGTGAAGCTGCCATGGATTTACGCGCAGTTGAAGTTTACGCCAAATTTGCTTACGGGCTCGATTTCCGCGCAGTTGAAATTTATACCAAGTTCACGTTCGGACAGATGAAATTCACACACGCAAGCCTTTTGAAATTCATACATATCAGAATTAGTTCAATCCAGAAGAATCTGCGTGGGGTGAAGCTGCCATGGATTTCCGCGCAGTTAAACTTTATACGGGCTCGATTTCCGCGCAGTTGAAGCCTTTTGAAATTCATACATATCAGACTTAGTTCAATCCAGAAGAATATGTGTGGGGTGAAGCTGCCATGGATTTCCGCGCAGTTAAACTTTATACGGGCTCGATTTCCGCGCAGTTGAAGCCTTTTGAAATTCATACATATCAGACTTAGTTCAATCCAGAAGAATATGCGTGGGGTGAAGCTGCCATGGATTTCCGCGCAGTTAAACTTTATACGGGCTCGATTTCCGCGCAGTTGAAGCCTTTTGAAATTCATACATATCAGACTTAGTTCAATTCAGAAGAATATGTGTGGGGTGAAGCTGCCATGGATTTCCGCGCAGTTAAACTTTATACGGGCTCGATTTCCGCGCAGTTGAAGCATTTTGAAATTCATACATATCAGACTTAGTTCAATCCAGAAGAATCTGCGTGGGGTGAAGCTGCCATGGATTTCCGCGCAGTTAAACTTTATACGGGCTCGATTTACGCGCAGTTGAACTTCATACCAAGTTCACGTTCGGACAGATGAAATTCATACACGCAAGCCTTTAGAAATTCATACACATCAGACTTAGTTCAATCCAGAAGAATCTCTGTGGGGTGAAGTTGCCATGGATTTACGCGCAGTTGAAGTTTACGCCAAATTTGCTTACGGGCTCGATTTCCGCGCAGTTGAAATTTATACCAAGTTCACGTTCGGACAGATGAAATTCACACACGCAAGCCTTTTGAAATTCGTACATATCAGAATTAGTTCAATCCAGAAGAATCTGCGTGGGGTGAAGCTGCCATGGATTTCCGCGCAGTTAAACTTTATACGGGCTCGATTTCCGCGCAGTTGAAGCCCTTTGAAATTCATACATATCAGACTTAGTTCAATCCAGAAGAATATGTGTGGGGTGAAGCTGCCATGGATTTCCGCGCAGTTAAACTTTATACGGGCTCGATTTCCGCGCAGTTGAAGCCTTTTGAAATTCATACATATCAGACTTGGTTCAATCCAGAAGAATATGTGTGGGGTGAAGCTGCCATGGATTTCCGCGCAGTTAAACTTTATACGGGCTCGATTTCCGCGCAGTTGAAGCCTTTTGAAATTCATACATATCAGACTTAGTTCAATCCAGAAGAATCTACGTGGGGTGAAGCTGCCATGGATTTCCGCGCAGTTAAACTTTATACGGGCTCGATTTACGCGCAGTTGAAATTTATACCAAGTTCACGTTCGGACAGATGAAATTCACACACGCAAAGCCTTTTGAAATTCATACATATCAGAATTAGTTCAATGCAGAAGAATCTGTGTGGGGTGAAGCTGCCATGGATTTCCGCGCAGTTGAAGTTTACGCCAAATTTGTTTACGGGCTCGATTTCCGCGCAGTTAAATTTATACTCAATTTACGTTCGGACAGATACAATTCATACACATCAGACTTAGTTCGAGCGTAGCGAATCTGAGTGGAGTACGAATAAGGTAGGATAATGTGCTCTAATATTAACGATTCCATTCCAGCGAAGCGAATCTCCGGGCAGTGAAACATAATTCCCGCGCATTTGAATTTCGTTCTCTCTCGTTTCAAGCGACATATAGTCTACATTTTGCGGATTTTGTTGTCTGTTTCATTAATATCAATATTCTGCTCGTCAGCAAATAAAGAAAACTCCATCAAATAATCCACGCGCAGTTGAAATTAAGCTCCGCGCAGTTACGCGCAGTTCCGCGCAGTTTTTAGTACGACCCTATTGTCCTGTGGAGTTGTCTCCAATGTTTGAAACGCTTCATTTAGTTAAACTGTTGTGAAATAAAAACCATACATTTACTAATTTAACGGGGAGAGGAGTCCTTTATGAACGTCACACCTGTTTATTAACTCAAGAACAAAGGTTTACTTCATCACTTTCTTCTTCCTTCATGAAAATTTTTCTCGTCTGAAAGGGATCCATTTGCAGGAAAACTACTATTTTCTTGTGTTTGACTATTGTCGATTTCAGTGTGGGGTATGTGAGCTCTCAGCTCTTGCTTCAAGGTCAACTAGTTACCAAGAGTTACGTTCATTTTAGTTTATCATTCAATATAAGATGTGATATATGTTACATTCTCATAATTGCTAGATCAATTGGATTCAAGGCTATTAAACAACCTTGAAATTTGAACCAATGTAATTCCAGATATACGGGCGTATATTGAAGCCCCTTGGGCTCTTGTTGGTGAGTGGATGCCCTTGGGGGAAATGAAGTGCCACATACCAAAAATTAGGTCAAGGTGGAAGGTCAAAGGTCCCTGTGACTGCAAAATCAGAAAATTATTAAAAATAACATATATTGTTGTCAGTAAATACATGAGGGGGACACGATGTGTCACATACCAAAATGTACGTCAAAGGTCAAGGTCACTGTGACCCAAAATTGTGAAATTATTAAAAATCATGATTTCTTCGTGTCCATTGAGGAATTACGAGGAGACTGTTTGTCATGTGCCAAAATTTATGTCAATGTCAAGGTCTCTGTGACCCCAGAATCAAGAAATCTTTAAAAATTACTTTTTTTTTATGTCCGTAGATACATTAGGAGGACACTATGTTTTACGTACCAAAATGTAGGTCAAGGCCGAACGTCAAGGTCACTGTGACCCCCAAAATCATGAAATTCATAAAAATCATGATTTTTTTGTGTCCATTGATACATAATAATGATCGTGTAATGCGATGTTGCATTCTGTCCATTCATCAATTAACATTTGTTGTCCATGCAATATCTCTAGTTTCAAGGTATGGATTGGTACCAAACTTAAGCTTTGAGTATACCTATCTCGCATGGCAAAGAGGAGCGATACATTTTGAGATCAATTTGTGAAAGGTCAACCGTCAAGGTCACAGTCCCCCAAAACTGAATCTACATGTATATGGCATTTGTTCTGTGGAGTTATCTTCCATGTTTGAAACAGCTACATTTAGTTAAACTGTTGTGAAATAAAAAATATACATTTACTAATTTAATGGGGGGAGGGGTCCTTTATGAACTTCATATCTGTTCATAACTCGAGAACAAAGGTTTACTTTCCTCTTCATTCATGAAAAATTCTCTCGCCCGTAAGGGATCCATTTGCAGCAAAATTACTATTTTCTTGTGTTGTCGATTTCAGTGTGGGATATGTGAGCTCTCAGCTCTTGTTTCAAGGTCAGCTAGTTACCAAGAGTTGAGCCCATTTTAGTTTATCATTCAATATAAGATGTGATATCTGTTACATTCTCAGAAGCATAAAATCGTATACCTTTCTCTGGATTGTTAGCTACCAATTGGAATCCAGGCTAATAAAGAACCTTGCAATTTGGACTGGTGTAATTCCAGATATACGGGCATATATTGAAGCACCTTGGGCTCTTGTTTATGAATAAAATGATACAAAATTTATGCATGTACCTTCTACCGTTTTCCGTAAAAGGGTTCGCTGAAATAATGCGACCGAAAATCAAGTAATTTTCAACGGAAACCGCGTGACTGCCATGAGTAAAAACCCGGATTTGAAGACACCCGGAATCAGGATCGCGGGTAAGTTTATGGGAGAATTCGCAAGGTTGATGAGTCAGAATTGTGAATTCAAATAATAAAAATGAAAGTACTCAAGAGTACTATTGTCTGGAACAGTAATGGATGTGCAATATCGATTCGTTGCTTCAGAATAGTGTACATCTATTTCGATTTTCGGGAGTTTCCGAATTGTCACCGTAAGAGTTATTTGCCCCTGCCCGCTAGTGGGCACTCAAGTCGGGGAAGATAAAATATGTACTCAATAACATGAAAAGAGATGGTCACAAACCTAACCCTAACCCTAACCCCAAAACCCTAAACCTAACCCTAACCCGTAACCAGTAATACCGATTTAACGCTAATAAGCGCAAATTTACATCATAATTAGACGTAATCACGCTTAACATCATTCAGTCACGTGATTTCATGGCCTAAGGTCACGTGGTTTCGTGGCCAAGGCTACCTGCTTCGAGTGCATAGGAACTATCCTTAACCAAAAGGGATAGGGTGCAATAAGCCTTTTCGCGGTTACAAGAATCGGGAGTGATCTAGAGTTCGCTGTGTGAAATGAGTTACCTGTATCTCTTTATTTAGCATTACAAAGGCATGAAAACAAATACAGTTTGCCATACACTGTTTACCTCTGGACATCGCAGAGAATATTTGAGCTCCTTGATGAAAGCTACCATGAACAATCTTTGTGCTGCTAATTATATGGACAGGAGGCCCAGGATTTGTTTCCACGTCATTTGCCATTGTTATGAGAGCCGGCAAATAATACCTACATACAAACAATTGCATAATCCATAAACTGGCAAAATAAGAACAGTTAGACCTGGAAGCTTCTTCCTCACTATAAAACCTGTAGTTTACTGTGACCTTTGAAATTCAATGATGTAAAAAAAGCATACACAATCAGAAGCATGAGTGCTGCTAGCTTTACCTGATTGCCTCGTAATCGTATGCAATGGATACCAATTTGTTGTATGTACTGGTCAATAGAAATCCCCATCGTTCTTAGAAATTTAATTTACACGTGCCTTACAAGTTAAATTTAGAACTTTCGAGCGTATTTTCAGCTCCAAATGTGCTCCACTCCAAAGTGTGCTCAACTCCAAGTGTACGCACAACTCGATCGTACAAACCGGACCTATTAAATTCGGGCCAAATTCACAATCACGATTTAGTGAATTGGCACGGACAATTGACAAATAGGCCAAAATACTTTGAAGCTAAATTAATTGCCAAATTATGCGACAAATATTTTCTCATTATCAGCACTGAAATGTAAATGTTGTTGCTGAGAAAGGAATTCTGACGAAACGTTTTCCTTCAGCTCAAGTTGCAAGCGAATCCGATGATGGGCTGTAAACAACACAAACAATGATTCAGTTCAAGGACGTAAATACAGTATGGTCTGGTACAGTATGGCCAATGAATCAAACCAAGTTTTTCCCCCACGTCGACGGTCGTCCACTCTACACGTCTGCTTATCATCACGGGCAATGCTGACACTAACATCCCGCCAGAAGGAAACCACCCTTGTACCAAAAACATTGTCCACTAATTCACGAGCAGTGTAAACAAAACAAGGTAAAAGATACGACTGGCGATACCGTTAAAATACAGGCCTTCGACTAATTCATCTAAATATACAAACGTTTTTGGTTGGTTATATCCCTTCAGAGTTAAAAAATGTGAACTTGCGGATTTTCTTTCCTTTGACCGCATCACTCGTTGGCTGGCCTAATCACACTCATAAGCTGGCCAGATGGCTCTGCGCAGTTATTGGGTCAGGGGTCGGCCGGCTATAGTGCGTGTACCAGTGTAGGGAAGCAGCCAAATTTGCTGTACGACAACAGAGTCTGGGAATAGGGCTTCGCCCTGTTCCAGACCAAAAAACTACATGTACATGAAAACAATATTTTTCTATGGTATGGTATAAATATAATTTTGAATTGATCATTAGTTTTAAATACATATATTTCTATAATCGAAATGCAAAATGACCAGGAATATATATATTTTGTTTTCGGTCATTTTTATTCGCCCGCCAAAAGGCGGACGTATTATGTGATGGCAGGTTCCGTCCGTGTGTCCGTCCGTCCGTCCCTCGTGTCCGGTCTATAACTGGGACAGTTTTCTATCTACAGTTCCAATTTTTGGTGAGTGGATACCCTACGGGGAGACGATGTGTCGCGTACCAAAATGAAGGTCGAGGTCAGAGGTCAAAGGTCACGGGACTAAAAAACTGGAAATCACTGAAGTGTTCGTGTCCAGTCTATATCTGCGAACGTTTTCTATGCACAGGTGCAATATATTGTGAGTGGATATGCTAGGTGGAGACTATGTGTTGCGTACCAAAATTGAGGTTGAGGTCAGAGGTCAAAGGTCACTGTTGCCTAAAATT
>JAVTVY010045286.1:0-21613 GCA_036873755.1 Hanleya hanleyi | reverse complement strand
AGACTTAAACTAACGAAGTCCAAAATAATAGTGGACTGTCTCGACTTTCCCTCAAAAGACAGGATAGAGAAAACAAAGAAATAATCAAAAGTGTTGTATAAAATGTTTATTTCGTGGAAATATAAGTGTTCACATCTGATTATCCATGTCAAATGCTAACTTGGGAAACCCGCCTATTGAAGGAATGTTCTGAGAATGAAAATTCTTGTTCGGAATGCTCGTAAGCTGACTAGAGCTACGAGCATTCTGAGGAAATTTCCTCAAAATCGTAATCTATCGTTCAGAATAAAGGTCCATGTTCACTGGCCAAGTAAGACCGATAGCCCAATTGTAAAAGTTAACAGTCCATGTGTATTGAATAAATATATGGCACTCAGATTTTTGAAGAAATTTCCTCAAACTGAAAATATATCATTCAGAATGTTTGTCCATGAGCATATGTTAACTATATGGCACACAGATTTTTTGAGGAAATTTCCTCAAACTGAAAATCTACCTTTTTATGGTAGACCATTTCTAGACTAGCTATATAGGCAAACAAGATTTCGAGGAAATGTCCTCAAAATCGACCGCTGTCCATGCTGGCAAGGCAGCAGTGTTTTGAAGAAAAACTGGAAATATACCGTAACGGTTTTAGATTAGCTGACCGACACACCAGTTTTTGAGGAAATTTCCTCAAATAATTGTTCACCAACAGATTGTCACTGGCAGGAATTCCATCGAATTTAAAATCTACGTTTCGGAATGGTAATCCATTGTTAATGAAAAAGATTTTGAGAAAATGTCCTCCATCAAAATCCATTTGTAAGGTGGCAGCGTTTTGAAGAAACTTCCTCAAATCAGAAACGTACATCTGGGATGTACCGCACTCCCGTTTTTGAGGAAATTTCCTCAAAACACTTTCTTCAAAACATTGCGGCCTTGCCAATATGGACAAACGGTAGAGTTTGAGTACCTTTTCCTGAAAATCTTGTTTGCCTATATAGCTAGTCTATGGAAATGGTCTACCATAAAAAGGGCAGATTTTCAGTTTGAGGAAATTTCCTCAAAAAAACAAGTTTTTGAGGAAATTTTCTCAAAAGATTGTTCACCAACATATTGTCACTCTGGCAGAAATTCCCTCTATTTTGACATCTACGTTTCGGAATGGTAGTCCATTTTCATACACTATCTGTGTAGAGCGAAGAAGATTTTGAGAAAATGTTCTCCCGTCAAAATCCATTTTTCGCAAATATTGTTTATGTTCATAGACTAAGGTGGCAGAGTTTTGAAGAAACTTCCTCAAACTAGAAATGTACCATCTGGGATTAGCTGCACGGTACATCCGTTCTTTTTGAAGAAATTTTCTCAAATGTTCATTCACCAACATATTGTCAATCTATCAGAAATAATTGCCTATCTTGACAGGTTAAGACAGCACTTTTGAGGAAATTTCCTCAAAATCTAATTAAGCTAATTGAAATGGTTTCCCATGATCATGGGACTCAGCATATCGGGTGATCGAAAGTTTTTCGTTCGGAATGATTTTCCACAAGCAGATTCTCACAGCAGCCCTGAGTAACTTGTCGAAATTAGCACAACTTGAATGTATTGTCTTCGGTAATACGCTAAACGATAGTAATAGCTTTATTTAGTCTGGATATAAAAAACCATATCATTCGAAATGACAGTTGAGATAATTAAATTTGGGTACATTAACAGATTTAGGTCCACGGCACACAGCTTCATGAGAAGTTTTTTTCAGATGAAACGCTATCATTTAAAATAGTTGCCCATGATCAAATTTGTAGGCAAAGGACCAATGACACGACATTTGAGAATGATTGATCATTTTCAAGTATGTGAAGCAAGAAAAGCATTGATATCGCACAGATTGGGTTGATTCTGTACAGCATGAGCTAACTTAGGCAACCATGAAGCAAATATACCATTCTGATTCACTGAGATAAGGAAAATTGTTGTTTTCAGACAATATTATCGTACTGATCCCATACCTTTCAGAATAATGGACCAGAACCGCTTTGAAGTCGGTCTGACCTTCGAATTATCCCCATGCACGGACGTTATGGGGGATATTTCTTCAAAATGGAAAGGTACCATTTTAGGAATGGCTGTTTATAAAACCAGAGTGTTTTGCAGAATTCGAGAACTGTATTTATAATATTCGAAGTTGATCAAATCCGGCAATATTATCGAGAACACAATTTTAAATATAGAACTGGATCAAATACATTACGGTTGTATTTTGGCGCCAGCATTATTCAACAAATTTAGAGAACCGCTTTCGGCCTGAATAGCAATAACCCAAATGATCTGAGGTCATTCTCAGTAAGATGTTTTTTTACTGCTCTTAACGGCCGTGGTGATATTGAAGTATGGTGATCAACATATTCAAGGATTTCATGGAATTGAGATTCAGTGATGTTCAAAGGTGACCTCTAGATAATTAGCCAATACAATGTTAAGTTCTAATTATTTTAGCGCTATTGCTACCATAGTAACAGGTTATTATAGGGCTTATTATGGAATCTTAATTACTGAATATGCAGTAACGAAGGTATTTGCGATTCATATTCATCAAAGAAACACTCCAATATTTTAACTTATTCAAATAAAACGCTTGGTTACCATATTCTGAAACAAATGACCACCATGTCGCTAAAATCGGAAGACTATACATTAAGAAAAGAAAAGGTCATTATTTTTCTATCAAATTATCTACAGATCATTGCATTACATCATCAAAGCTCAATTGCACACCACATTTGTACAAGATAAGAAGCTCGTTGAAATCCATTATTTCAACAACCAATATGAATATCTTCATGAAATAAATGTAAATAAAAAGCAACAAATCAGTAATAA
Organism: Hanleya hanleyi; assembly: GCA_036873755.1. Taxonomy (NCBI): domain Eukaryota; kingdom Metazoa; phylum Mollusca; class Polyplacophora; order Lepidopleurida; family Hanleyidae; genus Hanleya; species Hanleya hanleyi. The sequence continues at coordinate 18,748 of JAVTVY010045286.1, read as the reverse complement.
TGGCAATCTCATGCTCTGAGGTTTTAAAATTCCATTTGGATTCCTCGTTAATGATATTCGAAATGATCAGTCATACACAAGCGAGAAGGTGTTTCTTAAATAGCCTCTAGTGAATGCTTACATTCTACTTTTCATCGTACAATCGAGAAGCGTGGGGATAATATTTATGCTTCTGCAACTGAAAATGTGTATTTTCCATATGATATTGATTATCAGCATGATTGAACAAGGATTGTTGAAATAATATAAAAAATACCGTAATATATTTGAGCAAAAACTAGGATCATGCAGCCACTGGGCATATATTACCCGGACAAATAACAGAAATAGCTGATTTCTAAATCACTTGAATATAGCAAATGACCGTCGCAAATCGTAAATAAATGTTTGAATTGTATATACAAAGAAGGTCATATCAGGTTCATGTGCATTTTCAAATGATTCAACATATAGTTATAGATTTGCGAAGGCATACCGTTGGAATATGTTCGCACAACAGCGCAACCCATAGCGTGCCAGTGTTGAGATAAGCATGTCAGAAGAACATGTAAACTAGAATGAAAGTAACTCCGAAAAGTGAAGTCATTGTGATATTCTATATTTCGGTAAAGGTCAGGAATAAGAAGAACATGTCCCCTGTATAAATACTTGTAGATAAATCGATGTACGAGTTCGAGTTCGAGGAGACACTGTAGCAAATACCGCAGAAAGGCTGCACATGTTAGCAAAAATATAATGTGCCAGACATCCTTGGACTTGTAGTCCATGAGCCAGACCAGATATCGGTACCACCTGGGGTGGCAAATTCTCATTATGTTTTTTTGGAAGCCCTATATCCATAGATGAAAAAAAAACTTTGAAAGCAATCCGGGACTCACAGCTTAATGGTAGTAATCACCTCTTAACGATGGACACCCGAGTCCAATCTGCTGGACCAGATTTGGGGGTAGGGGAAATATAAAGTTAAATAACTTTGCAAGTAATGGTGATATAGTGACATTTGGCCACGCGAAATGTTGGTAATTTGATCTTCTATATGGTGGTATCTGATATATGCTAATTTGTCAATTATGTAGGTCACCAGAGGTCAAAAGGTCACGAAATCTGAATCCTGAATAAAATGTCACCACCTGTAGGAAAACACGCTGCAGATACCATACCAATGGGATTTTCTCAACCTAAATGGGTTCAAATGGAAGCCAAGAAGTACCCAAGTCTATAATAAGGCGAAACAAGTGGAGTTTATTATTATTTAGACGGTGGCACAGAACTGTTTTTGGCGTATTTTCAAAAATGGTCTTTTTATTTCGCTAAAACCAGGCAAAATTGTATGAAGTGGGACAGCTTGAAATTAGTTGCATATTTTGAGAAATCACTACTCCAAATGCTAATGGCTATGTCTTAGGTCTATTCAATGATTAGTTAAGCTACATTTCGAGGTAATTAGGTCACCAGGGGTCAAGGTCAAAGATTGTCAATTATTAATTTTCTACATTTTTACTTGGGACTTTCATATTACAATGTATTTACATTGCAACAAGTTTCAAGAATAGAGCATCAGAGCCATCGCTGGTGCACCCTGTACCGTATAACCCGTAGGGCATAGGGTACACCAGGATGCGAGTGCACCAGGTGTGGTTGTCCGCAGGGGTCAGAGGTCAATCGTCCTCCAAATCCCCTGTATCGCTCGTTAAAGCGCTGAGACGGGCGTTATGACGTAAAGATAGGGCGTTAAGGCGTTGAGACGGGCGTTAAGGCGTAACGACGGGCGTTGACGGCGTCACTGCATTTCGATGTATTGGTAGCAGTTCAAAGAAAATCAGACCTGAGCTAGTTCACCAGGGCGTTGAAGCGTTAAGCAAAGCGTTAATGGGCGTTACTGTCTATCAATGCAAGCGTATTCCCAAATCCCCTGGTGTGGCAAATTCTCGTTATGTTTGTTGGAAGTCCTATATCCATAGATATAAAAAAAACTTTGAAAGCAATCCGGGACGCACAGATTAAAGATAGTAACCACCTCTTAAAGATGCACACCGGAGTCCAATCTGAAAGACCAGATTTTGGGGTAGGGGAAATATAAAGTTGAATAACTTTGCAAGTTGTGGTGATATAGTGATATTTGGCCACTCGAAATTTTGGTAATCTGATCCTCTATATGTTGGTATCTGTTATATGTTAATATGCCAATTATGTAGGTCACCAAAGGTCGAAAGGTCACGAAATCTGACCCTGTCTAAAACGTGACCACCTGTAGGAAAACTCGCTTCAGATACCATACCAATGGGACTTTCTTACTCTAAATGGGTTGACATGGAAGCCGAGAAGTACCCAAGTCTACAATAAGTCTAAACAAGTGGAGTTTATTATTATTGAGACTGTGGCACAGAACTGTTTTTGACGCATTTTCAAAAATGGTCTTTTTATTGCGCTAAGAACAGACAAAATTGTATGAAGTTGGACAGCCTGAAATTAGTTGCATATTTTGACAAATAACTACTCCAAATGCTAATGGTCATGTCTTAGGTATATTCAGGGATTAGTTAATCTACATTTCGAGGTAATTAGGTCACCAGAGGTCAAGGTCAAACATTGTCAATTATTAATTTTCTACATTTTTACTTGGGACTTTCATATTATTTACATTACATCCAGTTTCAAGTATAGAGCATCGGAGCCATCGTGCCCGTAGGGCATAGGGTACACCAGGATGCGAGTGCACCAGGTATGGGTGTCCGCAGGGGTCAAAGGTCAGTCGTCCTCAAAATCCCCTGTATCGCTCGTTAAGGCGCTGAGACGGGCGTTAAGGCGTAAAGATAGGGCGTTGAGGCGTTGAGGAGGGCGTTAAGGCGTAACGACGGGCGCTGACGGCGTCACTACATTTCGATATATCGGTGGCAATTCCATGAAAATCAGAATTTCTGAGCTAGTTCACCAGGGCGTTGAAGCGTTGAGCTAAGCGTTGATGGGCGTTACTGTCTATAAATGCAAGCGTATTCCCAAAACACGCACAGTCGACATTCAAGCGTCAACATGGCTTATACTTGCTCTAAGTGCGAACGATACGATTTGATGCGACACAAGAGAAATATACATGGGATTGAAGACTCCGAGGCACAAGAACCCGATACAGAGAGTGATGAGAGTCCATCGAATGATACCGAAACAGAGATTGCTGAGAGTCTATCCACTGATACCGAAACAGAGATTGCTGAGAGTTTATCTAGTGATACAGAGAGCTTGACCTCAGATAGTCAGCGTACGTCCGAGGAAAGTGAGGCAGAACCTACCTTTTGGGATCGTATTGTGAGAGCAGCTATCAATAGTCACGCTGCAGCAATCGAGGACGACATAAAGGATAACTTACAACAGCCAAATGCGCCTCGGCATCAGGAAAACAGCCATGGCGATCTATGAACAGTACACCTTACTATCGCTTGAAATGAAAGACGACCCCACGCACAGGTCCATCATGAAAACAAAGCATCACTTGGAAGAGGATATGGGGCTACCAACCACCGAGGCCCTGGAAAATGCGATCAGGATGCGCAAACAACTTTTTCAGGACATGCTGCCTCAGTGGTATCCTGAACTTCCCGACGGTGGTCCAAATGAACTCCCAGAGTGAGTGAATATGTGAGTGAATGAGGCATGTCCAACGCCCGTCTTAACGCATGGACGCACTAACGATGGTGAGTGAGTGAGTGAGTTTAGGAGTAGTAGCCAAAGTGGATATTTTGGGGGTTTGAAAGAAGGTGTTTGGGGTAGAAATGGATCATTCTGGGTCCGAATGCGTTGTTTGAAGTGGCATCTTGTAGCAACACCCGCCAACGCCAAGCTCAACGCTTCAACGCCCTGACGAATTAGCACAAAAGCTCTGATTTTCATGGAATTGTCACTAATTCATTGAAAAAGCAGTGACGCCCGTCAACGCCCTTCATTACGCCTTAACAACAACAACAAGGATGATAGATGAGAGAACAACAACAACAACAGCCGCGTTGGACATGTTTACAATTCCAGAAGACTCTTGTTCGATCAGATGCCGCCATTTGGCGCTGCATCTGTCATATTCTCGGCTGCTCTTGTCCAATCATAAGCCGTCCTTTGAGAAAGTTCCATCTTTGCTCGGTGTGACCTAAGCATCATCGGGCAGTTCAGGATACCACTGAGGCAGCATGTCCTGAAAGAGTTGTTTGCGTATTCTGATCGCATTTTCTAGGGCCTTGGTGGGTGGTAGCCCCATATCCTCTTCCAAGTGATGCTTGGTCTTCATGATGGACCTGTGCGTGTGGTAGCCTTTCATTTCAAGCGGTAGTAAGGTATACTCTTCATAAATCGCCATGGCTGTTGATGCAGGAGCGCATTTGGGTGTATGCCTGTTGTAAGTTAATCCTGTCCGGCGTTCTCGATTGCAGCAGAGTGAATATTGATAGCTGCTCTCACAATACGATCCAAGAAGCTAGGTACTGCCTCACTTTCCTCGGACGTAGGCTGACTATCTGAGGTCAAGCTCTCCGTATCACTAGATGAATCTCAGCAATCTCTGCTTCGGTATCAGTCAATGGACTCTCATCAGTCTCTGTATCGGCTTCTTGTGCCTCGGGGTCTTCAATCCCATGTATATTTTTCTCGTGTCGCATCATATCTTAACGTCTGGTGAACGTGCATTCGCACTTAGAGCAAGTATAAGCCATGTTGACGGTTGAATGTCGACTGTGCGTATTTTGGGAATAAACTTGCTCTTACAGACGGTAACGCTCATCAACACTTAGCTTAACGCTTCAACGACCTGGTGAACTAGCTCAGAAGCTCTGATTTTCATGGAATTGCCACCAATACATCGAAATGCAGTGACGCCCGTCAAAGCCCGTCGTTACGACTTAACACCCGTCTCAACGCATTAACGCCCTATCTGTACGCCTTCAGCCCGTCTCAGCGCCTTAACGAGCGATAAAGGGGATTTGGAGGATGATTGACCTTTGACCGCTGGGGACACCCATACCTGGTGCACTCACACTCTGGTTTACCCTTTGCCCTACGGGTTATACGGTACAGGGTGCACCAGCGATGTCTCTGATACTCTATACTTGAAACTGTTGGCAATGTAAATACCTTGTAATATGAAAGTCCGAAGTAAAAATGTAGAAAATTAATAATTGAGAATCTGTGACCTTGACCTCTGGTGACCTAATTACCTCGAAATGTAGCTTAACTAATCCCTGAATAGACCTAAGACATGGCCATCAACATCTGGAGTAGTTATTTGTCAAAATATGCAACTAATTTCAAGCTGTCTAACTTCATACACTTTTGTCTGGTTTTAGTGCAATAAAAAGACCATTTTTGAAAATGCATCAAAAACAGTTCTGTGCCACAGTCTAAATAATAACAAAATCCACTTGTTTAGACTTATCTTAGACTTGGGTACTTCTTGGCTTCCATTTGAACCCATTTAGGTTAAGAAGGTCCAATTGGTATGGTATCTGCAGCGAGTTTTCCTACAGGTGGTCACGTTTTAGACAGGGTTCAGAATTCGTGACCTTTTGACGACTGGTGACCTACTTAAGTGAAATATTAGCATTTAACAGATACCAACATATAGAGGATCAGATTACCAACATTTCGAGTGGCCGAATGTCACTATATCACCATTACTTGCAAAGATATTCGACTTTATATTTCCCCTACCCCCAAATCTGGTCCCTCAGATTGGACACGGGTGTTCGTCTTTAAGAGGTGATTACTACCACTAAGCTGTGTGTCCTGGATTGCTTTCAAAGTTTTTATGCATCTAAGGATATAGGACTTTCAAAAAAACATAATGAAAATTTGCCACCTCAGGTGGTACCAATTGATGAAATTTTGGGGTCTGGCTCATGGACTATTGTCGAGGGATCACATTCAGTTAGAATTAGACGAGCTGATTGATTCGACTTCCGTTTGTCTGCAGAAAAAAAGACAACATAGATCAGCAAAAATCGTGAACGAACCTGTGCGCATAGCGCTTCTATCAATCATACGAGGTCTTGTGAAATCTGAAAAACACCCTCATTTTTCAAGTATCCACGAGTATTATGCTCATGTTTAGAACGCTTGATTTCATCAATGGGTCATTCCACATCATATAGACCGGATGTTGGATCGATTTATTTGAAATACAGCATGAATTTATGGTATATAATAAACACTTGAATCCCATATTAGATATATCTAGTTCAACAACTGGCTCAGTTATCAGTCAGTGAAATCTGACTAAATGTCCATCCGCTGCCACATTAGTAGTATATAAAGCGCTTCTGATGTCCCATTCCTGGTTATTTCCCCTGATTCGCACATTTCTGCTCCTAAATAGGACCCCAGATGCTCTTTTGCTACTTATCAAATTGACGACACTATGACGTCACATCTGGGCACGTAACATCCGGGCCACATCTGCGTCAAGGTCACTTCCAGTCACGTGATGGCCCAGCAAGAGTTATCTGCCCCTACATTGGAAGAGCCCATGGAGAATGGTGTGCAAGGGCCAAATAGCGCTGGGGTGGACGTTTTGGGGTCTAGGTGGGCCCCTAGTGATCCAATGGGATCGAGTGAGGTGCCAAAGTGAAGCACTCCTCCAGGGCGATCAGGTCATGGATGAGAGCATGCAAAATTAAGATTGCCGTTGAACCTATAAAAAGCGAAAGACGGACTTTACCCCTAAAATAGGCAAAACCCTGATCAACTAGGCCAAGAGGGGCTAATATCGGTCCACAGTGTATCGGGGCCTGTCGAGAGAGGTAGGGTGGGTGACTGGGTGCGGGTGTATTTAAAATTAGGATTGCGGTCGAACATATAAAAGGTGGAACACGGACTTTACCCCTAAATAGGATAATCAATCAGGTCTGGAGGGGCTAATATTGAGCTGACATGCCAGACTATAATTATCGAAATACCTCCACTTCTCTCTAAACACATTGTAAGAGTATTCCAGATACTGATGTTATTTAGATTATATACATGTTTGCCACTTGCTACATGCTATGAATATCCTCTACCCTTTTAGTCCCAGTTTCACCATGTATCTACCTTGTGTTCTTCCAGACACGTCATCATGGATAGATGTGTTGATACATTTATTTAGGCCATTTCCCCTACCTCGACCTCTGACACGATCACTGCCCCGACCTCTGTCACTGTTACTACCTCTACCACTGCCCCGTCCTCCGCCACTGCCCCGTCCTCTGCCACTACCTCGACATTTGCCACTAGTCCGACCTCTTGCACTGCCCACATTTCTGCCACATCCCGGACCTCCGCCACGACCCCGACCTCTGCCTCTTTTTCGTGGTTTTATCACGATCTGCAAACGTAACGCGGGAGTGAATAATAGCATCGACTACAAAACATTATATCCTATCTCTAGAACGACACCGTGCGACTTCATAGCATACAGGATACTTTCCATCTTATTGAACCCTCTGAGCATTCAAAATTCAAAATGACGGTGATTACGGTGTGTCGTCATTTCTCACCTTTTACTGATAAGCTGTTCAAAATCATTTTATTTCACATCAGATAATTATTAAATATTTGTTTGCTTTTTTCATTTTCAACCTCTCGACTTGAAAATTTTAGAACGTTACGTCACTTAGACGTCATGAGGGCGACCATATTAAACTTTTTAAACATTTTCTGTTAGGTATTGATCCCAAGATAAATTGTGAGAAATTTTCCTCCGCTAGCCGAAACTGTTCTTTCAAACTGAATGCATTAATCTGTACATTCTAATGGGCCATACGCATCGACGCTTCCGTGGTGTAGACTAAGACTGGAATGCTTTATATGCCATCGTGACCATTTCAAAGCACTTTTAGTAGTTTGGTCAGTCGACTATACCGCACCGATGATGCCAACAGGACATCACGATGTTCCCATGGACAAATCCGTAGTACTGATAACTAACTTACGGTGGCCCGTGGGGGACGTTCATGTTTTTTACCTTTTAGGTGTTTTTCTCTGACTTTTTCGTGATTTCCTTCGACTTTTCCGTGTTATCTTTCGACTTGTTCGTGTTTTTCTTCGACTTCTTGTTCGAATTTTCTGTGTTTTCTCTCGAAAACATCGCGAAATGAAAAAAATTGTGAAATACTTTCCACCGCGGTGGAAAATACTTTCCACCGCGGTGGGAAATATTTATCACCGCGGTGAAAAGTACTTTCCACCGCGGTGGGAAATACTTTCCACCGCGGTGAGAAATACTTTCCACCGCGGTGAGAAATACTTTCCACCGCGGTGGGAAACATTTTTCACCGCGGTGGAAACTTTTACACCGCGGTGGAAACTTTTACACCGCGGTGGAAACTTTTACACCGCGGTGGAAACTTGTACACCGGGGTGGAAACTTTTACACCGCGGTGGAAAGTATTTCTCACCGCGGTGGAAAGTTTTTCTCACCGCAGTGGAAAGTATTTCCCACTGCGGTGGAAATTATTTCCCACCGCGGTGAAAAGTATTTCTCACCGCGGCGGAAAGTATTCTTTACCGCGGTGATAAATATTTCCCACCACGGTGAAAAGTATTTCACCGCGGTGGAAAGTATTTCACACTTTTTTTCATTTCGCGCTGTTTTCGAAGGAAAACACTGAAAAGTTGAAGGAAAGCACGAAAAAGTCAGAGAAAAACACCTAAAAGATAAAAAACATGAATGTCACCTACGGGCCACCGTACTAACTCTACCATAAACCAAATGAACTTCAAAATCGATATTTATAGTATATTGTTTCTCAGTCACGCTTGGATTGCGACTGTTCATATGAGCACTTTGTTTGACCACCATGCAGATCTGATCTACTTGATGTTCATACAACCCTTGCCCGCGGGTTTGCGGAATATTAGATGCAAGTTGCGAAACGTAAAGATCTCGCACAATTCGATTGTACTCTGTTATCAGTAAGTGATAGTTATCACCAATATTTCACTGTCAGAAAGATTGAGTCAATTTGACTCAATATTTTTGAGTATGGACGGGGGGGGCCAAAATATTTGAGTTAAATTCGATTTTTACTGAAACCTTTTGAGTCCTTTCTGAACCAAATAATTTGGGTAAAAATCGAATTTGATTGACCCAATTTTTACGACAGTGTTGAGGAATGCGTTTATAGCTTTTTTCTTCGTTTCGGAAACCATAGAAAAGCTCCGTAGTATGGCGGGCGTATGATTATGTTTACCGTAACATCACATCGTTGATCATATAAATAATGATATTTGGTACGTACTATTTCTTCAGTTGAAGTACTCCTGTTTATGTTTACGAGCGATACACCGAGCTGGTTCGATTCCTAATCACCGCCGTGTACGACCAGGGGATTTCTGAAAGCAGGAAATACAGTTTTACGCCATCCGTTGAATTTACATGTACCACCACACGTTATATACAAGCCATTAGACTTGTCTACTACATCGCTGTAAAGTGGTGTCATTTTCAGTTAATTTAACGTATTGTATTTACACTCTGGTAACACGAACAAGTTCTTATTTGATATGATTATACAATATCTGTTTCCATTCGATATGATAGCTTGGTAGAATTGATAATAACGGTTTACTTACTTGTGGATGTCCGACATACAATTTTGCCCAAAGTGCAATAAATAATAACACAAATCCTCCGTCTACTCTTATATGCGCCATCATGTTAGAATCATCCGCCTTCACTAAATGAATGATTGGACCCCGTAATTTGGAATGAAACCATCTACCCGTGACCTGTTCCGGGCATGGCCTTTAAAACTGACCGCCACACAACCTAACACCGGTATTTGCAGCAGCAAATTTTCAACCAGATTTTTTATTGCCCTGTGAAGGAATGAGATGCCAAGGAAATCTCTGGGTGATTGAAATCACATGTTTGACAGCTGTATTCTGAATCTCACTGGACGTTTCAAAAGAGTTTCTAAGTCGGAGCATGGAGCCTACAAGAGAAATGTAATCACCTCAAAGAGATGAAGATTGGTAGTGCCATTGGTTCTAAGTGTGAAAAGACAACTACCAATCTGAGATAACTTAAAATCTTATCTGTGAAACCAAAACTATAAATGCCAGGTATTTTAGGTCATATTCATTTTTTTATAAATAGTCCACATTTTACATCTGCATGTAACATAAATGTAATGTACAAGGATTTGCCACTATTAAATTTGAATTTTCTCATTCACAGTATAATCATCAGGATATTTCCTGGCACCATCTTGTTCGGCTGGTTGAGGATGACATGTCCAGAGGTGGTCTGAGGATGCTGCCAAAACTATCCTTCGAGCACATCAAATTAACTGAGGATGAAGGTTAAATTGGCTGCACAGGTCAGTATATTAAATTGCTCAAGTGTGCCTAGTTGTAATCCAGGATATATTGCCTTGATTTCAGTACCTCAGTCAGCTATTCCAATTTCCATTGCAAGCTAATGAAATGCCTGAATTATTTCTAACAGTTTGAATTGAATGTTAAATAGTAGTAATATCTAAATTTTTCATCAGTTAATATGGAAATAATTTTCGAGAGAAAGAATAATTTAGCTTTTTTGAGAATGTCGAGTTTATTCAGGGCCTGATCTTGACTTAGTTTGGGCACCCTTACTTGGCACCGAGTTTCAGCCTGTTCAGAGAGGGAATTTACAAAAAAAAATAAACAATTTTTTTTATTTTTTTATTTGGGCGCCCAAATTCATGGGGCCCAAAAACGACCTGGATCGGGCCCTGTTATTAATTCACAACTACAAATTGTATATGTTTCTGCATACTTATCAGAGGAAAATGTTCTATTACAGGTACTGAGTATCACCACTGCAAAGGGATTCGAGAACCAGAACAGACATGACACAAAGTCCACACAACATTTCGTGGAGATGTTTGACAAATTTTTTGACTGCCTGAATGTCTCCACGATCTTCCAGGGAACAAGGAGGAGAAAAGCTGCCCTGGCATCATACAGGAATGTTGACGATTGGCGATTCGAGGTACCTGCGAATATTAATGAGTTTGTGTGTGTTCAAGTTAATCATTTGTAACTGGCATGAAGAATACCATGAAAAAAGTCTCAAACGATCACCGACCCATGCTTCATGGTGAAAGAGTGAAACATGTAACCTCGCTTTTACTCCAGTGTTCAACTAACATCTGTCACAATCACAATCAGATGTTATCTAAAGTTTGATTGTATGTCTAAAATTCGTTCATATGCCTACATTGTTTGACTTTTTTTTAATATAGTGGTTGCAGAACGAATTCCTAGGCTTTCTCAAGTCCTGGGAAGATTCTTGTTTGGCAATTCCCAAGGAGGTTTTGTCATTAGAGGAGAAGAGGAAGATGTGCTTGAGCATTCAAACACTTGAAGGACTTCGCATAACAGGTAATGAAGTTGAAGTACTTAAATTATGTTTCCTACAAGATGTGAAAGTTAAGGAATTAAGTTCTTTTAATTTGAATAATCTGTATAATTATATAGCTCTAATGCAAAGACGCACTATAGCATCATGGGTACAAATAATCGAATTCAAAATATTTTGATAGCAATATGTATTATCATGATTATATGATGTATTTTGACAAAGGCAGTATACTTTCTTATATTTTCAGTGGGGTCATTTGTCTATATTTCAAAAGAACTGCTTGTGATGCCAGGTGTGGAGTATCTCCTAAGTGAAAAGTTTTCCCAAGACCCTTTGGAACAGTACTTTTCAAAGCAGCGAGGCATGGGGGGAAGATGTGACAACCCAACCGTTCAGCAGTTCCACCAGAATGCTCTGACTTTACAGGTAGCCAGGTCCCCGGCGGTTCTTGCATCATCAAGGGGGAATGTTCAGAGGCAAGTTGTTGCTGATCCTGCTGTTGATGCCACCCCGATGTCCAGAAGACAGCATCTCCGTTACTGATCTGTCTATTCAACGGCCCTTTTCAGGGCCAAAAAACCAACGGCCCTTTTCAGGGCCAACCAGCTCCTCCGAAATAGAGACTTCTATCTATGCACATAATTTAATGGAGCCCCACATGATTTTCCAAAAAATTCCCCACCAAATTTTGAGAGAATCCGGTCACTTTATTGTCCAAAACTGAAATTTTAACTTGGCCCCCATGTGGTACCACCTCTTGGTGAATCGGCATGAAAAACAATCAAGTCAGATCTCGAAGCAAGGCACCCTCTTAATTTACCCAGATAAAACTACACATAAAAAATCCCCATTGATGGAAACAATGTGTACACAGTGGTTGAACGGTACCATTGAACGGTACCATAGGAATGCCTACATCTTCACTGTAACATTACCGTACCGGTGACTACATCTTCACTGTAACGGTCCATACCACTGCCTACATCTTCACTGTAATGGTACCATACCACCGATTACATCTTCACTGTAACGATACTATACTGTTGACTAGATCTTCACTGTAACATTACCATAGTGGTGACTACATCTTCACTGTAACATTACCATACCAGTGACTACATCTTCACTGTAATGGTACCATACCACTGACTACATCTTCACTGTAACATTACCATACTGGTGACTACATCTTCACTGTAACATTACCATACTGATGACTACATCTTCACTGTAACATTACCATAGTGGTGACTACATCTTCACTGTAACATTACCATACCAGTGACTACATCTTCACTGTAATGGCACCATACCACTGACTACATCTTCACTGTAACATTACCATACCAGTTACTACATCTTCACTGTAATGGTACCATACCATTGACTACATCTTCACTGTAACGATACTATACCGTTGACTAGATCTTCACTTGATGACTACAATTTTTACTGTAACATCACTATAGCTCTGACTAATCTTCACTGTAACATTACTAGAGCCTTGACTACATCTTCACTGTAACATTATCATATCGGTGACTATATTTTCACTGTAATGGTACCATACCGGTGACTACATCTTCATTGTAATGGTACCATAGCGCTGATAAATCTTCACTGAACATTACCATAGCACTGACTACATCTTCACTGTAACATTACCATAGTGCCCCCAGGAATGCATCGAAACGATATGCCATGATGTCATACTTCTCTCTATTTATGGATTCTCCCATTTGCGTACACTTCGCCATCCATAAGATGGCTTGCGAATCGTGAGTCTCCATTATTTCGGAGCGATATCCGGTATATTACGGGATTCTGTTCGGCCTTCATCCGGCAGAGAACAGACTCGAGAAATCTGATAAATTACAGGTTTTCAAACCACTTGGGAAACAGATATAGGCTAGGCTTACAAAATATATAGGTATAAATAACTTTCGTATCACCCAAGAGGTGTGGTAGATCTGTAATTTTCAACAAGTAGGGCATCACATGATTCGAAAATGGCGAGTTACGTTGGGGTTACGTCGGTAGACTTTAGCTGATTGGCTGACGATGTCACGTGGTATTGATTTTCTGGAAATTCCCTCTCGCACTTGCCGAAAGTAGGCTGTAAATGGATACACACGATCCCAGGGTCAGTCTTACCGCGTATAGATGACCGAGATGGTTACAGGTTGTGGATTCTCCGATACTACTTTCCGAAAATAAGAACACATTGGTGATTCATACCACAACGCTTAAGTCCAATTTCAATATATTTATTCAGAGACAATTATTTTGGAGATCACAGATTGCAGTATCAATTAGGAAACTAGCATACACCGCCAGAATAGGGTGATGGCAGTCATCAGAACACATAACACCAAAATCAATAAAAGAGGAGTCAATAGGGCCATTAATCCATTTCTAGGTGATCTTGACCTTTGACCTCAAAATAGTGTTCCTCTTTTGATGGTCGTATAATTAGGTGATACTTATCATCAAATAAAGCTGACGACCGCTTCTGCACCAATAAAGGGTGATCAGTTAGATCCATCACCATATTCCATCACCATTGACTGGTGATGGCAAAGCCCCAACACAAATAAATAGTGAAGAACTGACCAGGTCACCATTTGTGATCACCAATAAATGATAATAACCAGGCCCCATCACCAATAAATGGTGACTGACCATCGTCCTGTTTTTTTCTCCCCCCTATGGAAATTGCATCAGTGCGATGATGAAGCCTGTTTGAACATCTTACTATATACATGCTGAACATTTCGGTCCAGTTCTTCTGCCAACTTAAAAAATCTGATAACATTTCAGTTCAGGTTGAGCGAATTAACATATTGTTTTTTAGTTCTTATCTACTGTGCTTCGGAGGCCCTTGGTTCCTTTTTTAGACATAGATTTGTTTGTCTTCTTCTTCAAAAATATTAGAACAGCTATGTGGGCCTTCAAACGCAATTTCACCCACTTTTTGACTATTTGATTCAGCAAGTTGTGATTCACTTTATCCTTAATATCAGGAACCCGGCGTGAAAAAACTCGCTGGACGGCTTCATTACTCAGGAGATAATTTTCAAGTTCCTTTCCAGGCATTTCTCCTTTCAAGCCGCCTGACATGAACTCCCGTGTCGTCTTCTCTAATCGAAGAAAAAATAGGTAAACTGGATCAGAAATAGAATAAAGTCCTCCTCTGTTAACTTGCTCGATCCAGCGTTTCGTGTAAGACAGATAGGTCTGTGTTGGGGTATCTTCCTCATGCCAAGAGTGCAGTATTTTGCCATAAATGTTGGCAACCGAGTTTGACTCTTTCATATACCGTTGGCGTAAACTCTTGCAGACATAGCCAGCGGTATATCTCAAGATCTCCTCATCTTCAGTTGTGATATTGATGGTCTCAGCATTTGTCTCATCCTTGGGAGAAATACTCAAGTTAACTCGTTTTAGCAGCTGATTGAACAACTCTTCCATAAGAAATTGACCCATCAACTGTAAATCTCTGGATTGATCAAGGACTCCAAAACTTGTCAAAAGCACTCCACATGGTGATTGAGTTCTGGTGACAAACGCAATTTGTGAAATGTCTTCGTCATCTTCTGCAGTTTGGTGGGTACGAGCTTTGAGTTGGATCCAGCTGATATTGCCTCCCATAAACTTGATATTATGGTTTTGCCAACATTATGGGCAGGTTGTGAGTTTGGCCACATCACAATCATTTTTTGAGTGGTTTTCAACAAGGAAGACTTTATCTGAACAGCCACCTGCCCTTTCAAGCTCGTCAGCGATTCCATCATGATGATCTCATAATCACGGATTGCTTCATCCTCTGTGTACGCTGGCATGGTCACTGCAAGAAAAATATAGAACATTCAATTAACATCTACATATGTCATTAAAATTTACATGTAAATAAGAAAATGCAAGGCCATGCAGTTTAACAAAAAAACTATGAAACTGATGATACCTTCCTACATCTCATAACTTCAGTTGAAGTTGAAACCAAATACAACTGGAAAGCTGATCAAAAATTAAACTAACTCACTTGTTTGACTAATTCACTCAAAATGTTTGGTGTCTTAACATATTTTTTACAGTGTTCTATTGATAGAACAGGAATGGCCAGGAACTATGTATATTCAGAACAGTAGTTAGAAACACCAGGTGAATGAAATTAGCAAAAATCCTACCATTTTGCACTGTCGCTGAAGCAACTCCAATAACATTCTCAACCGACTCCACAGCTGAAAAAATAAGGACATGTTTTGTAAACAGGACACCTCCAGGTTTAACTTTTCATCAAACGTTATAGTGGCACCAAAAGAAAAAACAAACTGAATTTAAGGTACTGTATCTTAAAATACTCATTTCAAAGGGAAGAAATAATTGTTCACAACCTACCAGTATTCTCTGTATACTGAATAAGCGGATGCAGGTCTCCATTGTCACTTGTCCCTGTATGGGGCTCAACGGCTTCAGAAGCTGGTGAATAGATAATTACATAATAAGAATAAAAATAAAGTTTGGTCTGTATGTCACAAAGGACACACAAAATACGTGATTTATGTTGACTCGAGCAGAAATACGTAACTCCATATTTTTGAACCATTCTAACAAATATCTACAATAATAGAAGTATATATTCACTGAAATAATTATGCAATACATAGAAATATAGCTCGACCTTGAATATGTTAATAGTTCTTAGCTCTCCCACACAAATCAGTTCTCGCATGCATAAAACATCGTACCGGTATATGATTCAGTTTAATTACCGTTTGAAATCAATGATGGAATTTCGCAGATCCGACAGATCCAGGTTTCGAAGTTATCCACGTCGTTCCGTGTCAGACCGACGCAACGGCAGTGAAACCATTCGATTTCGCATTTGCCAGACTCGCAGACGATCATCTCGCTCGTCTCTGGTCCTTGGCAAAAACAATATATATCCTCTTCATCTGCTATGTCGGGTAACAGCAGCAAATCAGCGGGAAAGTTTTCGTCTACAACATAATCTTCGTCCATCTTCTTTCTCATTTGTTTACAATGAGCATGCTCACATGCAGACTTCCGCGTGAATCGGCACTCACGGGATGTGGCGAAAACTGCCGAAAGGCCAGGCGAGCCTCTATCAACCAGCTCAGCATGCGGTGTGATAAGAGTCATAAAACAATCAGGAGGCTTAGCTTTATTGCTGTCGGCGGCCAAGTAGTGACCATTGATCTGGCCAAAAATTAGTCGAGACAGTTCTCCATCTCTTGTAGGCTCCATGCTAGAACTGAATACAAGACTGAAGTTGAAAGTTCGAAAATCTAACAGCAAGTGGACTGCCTTATAACCAACCACAACAAGTGATTCATTGTAGGTGAGAGTCTTTTAATGAACGTGCTATAAGCAATCAAGAAGTCAGTTAGATGCTAGGCAGTAAAAACTTTCTAAAACTCATGTTAAAATGAATATAATACTAAATTAAATAAAATTTGTAAATTTTAAATAAAGCTGCCCCTTATAGGGTACGTTGGTGATACATACATTTGGTACAGATATTAATAAGTTCCAGGTCCTTTAACGTTAACAAATGTTCCATTCCGCGGCATTTGAGTTTATGAGTAATGACGAACGAAACTGTATTAGTACACATATTCATCCATCGGCAGGTGCGCTTTTTGTATCCGCTCACATTTATATGAACGAATAGGCTACATGCAGGCTCGTCTGATGCCTTGTTTGATCTAGCTCTTATGGAAGACCAAATGTCCAAATAATCAGAAACACACAGTTATTAAATCGAAAACCTAATTTGAAAAAACTTAAGTTATCAACACGAAAATCATGGTTTTCGAATCGAAAACTTATTAGTTTACGGTCGAAAACCTAGGTTATCTACCACATAACCCCGAGTTTCTCTTTCCTTAACCTCGAGTTTCTATTTCCCAACACCGAAAATCAGTTTTCACTAGAAAACTTAAGTTATCGAACCGAAAACCTAGGTTTTTGAATTGATAACTTAAGTTTACGGTCGAAAACCTAGGTTATCTAGCAGACAAGCCCGAGTTTCTCAATTTCAAGTTTCTCTTTTATCAATTCGAAAACCTAGGTTTTTGGTTTGATAACTTAGGTTTTCTAGTGACAACTGTGGTTTTCGGTGTTGAGAAATAGAAACTCGAGGTTAGGAAAAGAGAAACTCGGGGTTATGTGGTAGATAACCTAGGTTTTCGACCGTAAACTTAAGTTTTCGATTCGAAAACCATGGTTTTCTCTTTGATAACTTAAGTTTTCTTTGAAAACTTAAGTTTTCGATTCAGTAACCGTGAGTTTCTGATTATTTGGACATTTGGCCTTCCATAAGCTCTCATTTATTTCGCAAACTTTCGTCAAAACCGTAGCCTTTCCAACCAGACAACGCTTGTCTTCCTGGATCATATTCATGAGCTGCACTGGGCGTTAAATTCACTTTATGGCTCCTCATCTTTGCCAACTTCTGAGATCCCACCCCCTCCCCAATACTATCCAAAGCACACACTGCTGAGGACCGATCGACCCAACAGTGTTCAGTGTATAAATGTACATGCTATGTTCCCCTTCCCCTGTGAGCCTTAATTGCTCGTTTTTGATTTTTTTTTAATTCACTGTTCTCAATCCCATGGCTATCCTTATAAAACTGCACGGTTTTTTGAGCGAAAATATATTTCTGTCCCCCAAATGAACGTCGTATGTCATCTTTTTTTTGTAACCCACAGTTACTACAATACTGGCCCAATTAAGTTTCAGGAAATTTTAGGCAAACCGCGGCCATACGAGCCGGACAAACAATGACAGTTACTTAAGTTACATCACAGCCACCTTTGAGCGATTTTCGGATCCGTGTCACAACACTTTCTACTTCTCAGTCCGTATGCAATCAGGAATTCAATGAATGTATGTACTCGGGTACTACATCGCCCCGCGATTGGCACTGGTCGTGCGAACAGCGGTACCGTGCAAACGGTTTTCCTCAACCCGCCCTAAACGTGATCGCTCTTTAACTAAAGGTAGGAAAGGCAGAAATGGAATAAACGGTTTTATGTGAAACTGAATAAAGGCCAAATTGTATCTGTACCCGCCAAAGATGCATCGAATCTGACAGCAAACTACCCGCCCCCACCCCCTCTGTTTGACGACAATAACGTCTCTACCTTAAGTTCAATATGAAGCTGCGCATGTGAAAACTCTTCGGCTCTGGGTGCCAGCCATTCATAATGTATTCAATTTGAACCACGATGTCAGGAACACCAAGCAGTCAACTGACAAATATACAGATTATCACAAATCTTGCAATTAGAAATGACCCCTAACCCTATCTGGCGTGGGCTTTTTGGGACCTGTTCAGGCCTGAGCTGGGGGGGGGGG
>JAVTVY010045285.1:0-20270 GCA_036873755.1 Hanleya hanleyi | reverse complement strand
GTGATGAGTAAAGCTTACATCTGGGAGCATTGCCTCAAATAGATTGGACCAATCACATCATGAGTCACTGCTTGATCACTCGAGGTCACTGAACACGCTCCATATTACAAGGGTGTCAGATTCTATTAGGGGGTTTGCACATCATCTGATTTTAATGAGATTGAGCAGATATTGAAACACTGATTCAAACATGATCATGCAGCCCTGCATACTCATGCAGGGGTAGAAATTGGCACTTGCACTGAACAGGACATTTGTAGAAAGTGTCCTGCTAACTATATAAAACAGTAGCAACTACCATGCAAAATTGCCGGACATCTGCAATTTTTAGCCTGACATGTCCTGCATGTAATATAATGCGAATTTTGACCCCTGCTCATGGCTATTACATTCTCCATGTATTTTTCTCAAATCTTTCACAGAACTGGAGTTATTACATGCTTTGATTGGATACTATGTACATGTACATGTGTGCATCAATTGGGCTAAAGATACTTTCAGTTTTCAATTATTAATACTTGTGTGATGGATTTACCTTTCCCAGGTCGTGCTCTTTCAGGTTTATTCTTCATTCTCCTTGAGCACCATACATGTACATGCAGTTCTCATAAGTCAGATTTTAGGCGAGTGATACCATCCCAATGGGATATGCGTATCAAAACTGGGATATGCTATGGGTTCAAAATACCCGATTCAACTTATTATTATAATTGAGGTACATCCTTGTACGGTATCAGTAACCTCTGATAATACCTCAATCAGTGTATACACAGATCATGAAGGCTGGAGACCAGCGCTAACTGAATATGGCTACCACAGTTGTCACATATTACGATGCTTTAATATGTGTATAATGTGGTAAATACAGATTTTGCGATCTCAAATACAGTCAATAGATATTTTCAAAGTCTGTATGGTCACAATGTGAAAATTACTATGAGCATATTATCCATAATATCATTATTCATTATTTTTATTTTTTTTCCAAAACATTTATTTCATATATACTATAGCCACTCTATCACTATTCATCTGTGCCATTGGCATGACTGGGTACAGTTCACTTTTCAACTTTGTTATTCAAACACAGAGAATAGGTAACATTCCCATTCTTCATTCAAATTGAAGAAAAGTCATATAATGACAAAATGTGACACCTTGTAGATGATGCCATGAAGAATATTTTCAGATATAAGTCATTTTTGTTGCACTTCCGGTGATCGAATTATTAGGGGAATTTGTTCCTTGGCTTCTTCTGCTCAAACTCTGTTAAGTTTTGGAACTATATCGGCTTCGCGTATACAGCAAATTTTAAGCATGGTCAGTTCATCCGAATCCTTTCATCGGCAAAATAAGGAGAACTGTTGACATTAGAACCTTGATTTTTGGCATGAAGGTGCATTAGGGAACTGTTACCAGCAAGTTCTGAGCTGACTAACTTTTGATGAAATTTGACCTACTTCGCGTATACAGCAAATTTTAAGGATGCGGTGCGCCTGGTCCAGGGCCGTTTTTTTCGCCGAGAAGGAAACAAAGAAATTAATTTTGAGATAGATTTGATGATAAAATCTTTTGAATTATTGCTCTTATATTTTCCTTCGAAGTAGGCTCCCATTTGCAAATTGTCCGGTAATGAGTGAGTGAATCAGTTCATCCGAATCCTCTCATCGGCAAAATAAGGAGAACCCTACTTCGTAGGTCATGTTACTCATGTAACATGGTGACCTATAACATTACGCTTGGACCCCCAAGTCATCTTCCGCACCCTACTTCGTAGGTCACACTACTCATGTGATTATTAATAGTTATGTGATAAACAGAATCTTACACTCGTGTCAATTTAATATGAAAGTTATGACACTTGTGGAGTAAGTTTTATATTTAGTAGCCACTTGTGCAAAATCCTCTATTTATCGAACCCCTCCATTTGCAACTAAGTCAATGACTATAAAACTTCAATCAATTTTCGGGATAAAAAAGTTTTTAAATAATTTTCCTACGAAGTAGGCTACCATCTGCAAATTGTCCAGTAGTCAGTGAGTCCATCCGAGACCGTTCGTCCGCAAAATAAGGAGAACCGTTGACATTAGAATCTTGATTTTTTGCATGAAGGTGCATTAGGGACTGTTACCAGCAAGTTCTGAGCTGACCTACTTTTGATGAAAATTTCTGGCGGTTTTGATAAAAATCACTCGTGATTCTGACTTGGGCCGTGCCCATCTTAATATAGGCAGGATTTCAACTTGGGGTGGAGAGATTTCCAAGAGCTCAGTGCATGTCAGAGTCCTAACGCCTACCCTACATCGTAAGTTTTGTGACGTTAGTCACACTGCCATGTGATTACCCTCTAAATTCATAAATGGATTCTGTATGATCACTAATGATAATCATCATGCCTAGGCATGGTTCATCTGACAAAACTGTACCATGACAAAGAGTGGGTCTATCCTAGTAAAAAACAATTAGTTTTAGGAATTCCAAATCACATTCAAGACCCCATGACCTCTCTGAATATGCCCATATTCAAGAGAATTTGTAAAAACCAGGCAATGTGTTGAATATTTCATCGCCTTGTTTGTTTTGCCCAAGTGACATTCCCCTCTGGGAAGAAATAAGGGAATTTAATCTCACAGGATGTTCATTCAGGTCGACAGTCAAGGTTCAGCAAGCAAAGCGACACTGTCACTGTCACAGCACATCTGAAGGTGTAAACATAGGGCATATAATTTGATCCTAAGTCAAGCGCTAATATCCAAGATGGCCACCATTACTATGGCAACCACAATATCTTTGTGCGAATTATTATTATTATTATTTTTTTTCTTCATATTTGATCATTCTACTTCTGACGTGTCCGACTGCATTAAGGAGGTGTACTTAACCATTGTTTCATTGAAATGTTTCTATACTGTTTCAGATGGTTGAACTGCCTCCTGGAAGCAGTGTATGTGTATACCAGGACCAGTACCACCAGGCCATGAACAAATTCAATATATGTTTTTGGAGAATGAAACAGTCAACATCAGATATGTCAGAGACCAACACCACCCCTGGGACATGATGGAAGAGATACTTGATGAACACTCTCCTCCCTTGATGATATGGCTATGAGAAACTACCAGCACTAAACAGTAACATCATAGGAGCAATAATGGGTGAGCAAAATATCACAATCTGAACTCCCATACTAAAGTTTCCGAGCACCAGATAAATGTCAGATACATTAAAGTTGCAGAGAGTTAAGTATATTCATGAAATACATAGTTCTGTTTCCATGTTTTCAGTTATAAAGTGGTTGTCCCATCATTTTGAGGATATTCAGCAAATAGTATATCGATGTGAATTGTTTATTAGCTAAGATTAACTATTAGAAAATACATCCATTATTAATACCTCGTTTGAAATCACATTTTAATGAGAAGGGCTGCCTAAAGACTTGTAAATCAGAAATCAGCTTCTTACAATGTTTTTTTATCCATTTCAGCTTCCTGTACAACACAATTGAAAGCACAGCTTCTGTGATCAACTGGGAATGGGATTGAAGAGCTGCAGAGGACCCGTGGTGATCATTGCTTGATTCACTTCCTCTCTACCATGTCTACATGAACTCGCTTGTCAGAGATCATCTAACATAAGCTGCAATTCACTGTCAAATATCTAAAGAATATTTATTGAGATCAGAGTTTAGGTGAGAACGTATGCATGGTCCTGCTTTTATGTAAAAATCACATGACTAACTGTAACGTGAAGAATAGTCTGTTTGGATACAAGCGCAAAGGACTGTAAATAAGAAAGCACTGACAAACCACAGAATTACTGAATGATTGGGATGTTTATGTTACTGTAAAAATGATTTAATAGTGCTCATGTGATTAAGTGAGAATGTGTGTTCCATGATCTGTCTGGATACAACAGCCAAGGACTACACAAGATTAGAAAACATTGACAAACCACAGACTAAAGAAATGATCAGGATGTTGCTGTATGTTTCAATTGTGTCGAGGTGAGAATGTGCGGTCCATCTTTTATGTAAAAACCACCCGATTGGGAGAACAATAGTCTGTGTGGAGACAACCAAGGACTGTCAACAAGAAAGCATTGTCAAATCATAGACTGTTAGTTGGGGTAAAGAAATGAGCGGTATATAAATATAATGCTGCATCATATATATATCATGCTATTGAAAATATAATATACAGTTTTAGCTCATACTCTACATTATGTGTAGCATTTTTCTCTATATCATGCTGTATATGTTTTAATAGTGCTAAACACTTAGTGTATGGAAGAATGACCATTGTATGTCTAAAAATAAAACTGAAGTATTTTTCTGAAAACAATCAGATTTATTGATATTTATGGTCTGCTACTTTTGCTACTCGAGAACTATTAAACCAATCGATCTCGAACTAGGAAAATGTCTTGACATCGGTGAGAGGACGATTGGGATTGTTTTTCAGTTACCTGTGTGATCCAAGATGGCCGTCATCAATTACCTTGGATTGTCAGCAGCTGAATCTTGACACATTCGTGTCCGACAAATAACTTGAGAACTATTCAAACTTCGAGAGCATCTTAACATAGGTGAGAGGATGGTTGGGATTGCTTTTCAGTTACCTGCGTATCCAAGATGGCCACCATCAGCCATCTTGGATTTCAGCAGTTTGATCTTGTCCAGACATTAACTCAAGAACGATTGAATCCATCGACTTCAAACTTGGAGTGTGTCTTGACATCGGTGAGAGGACGTGGGATTGCTTTTCAGTTACCTGCATAATCCAAGATGGCCACTAGTCGCCATCTTGAATTCAGTTACCTGTGTAATCCAAGATGGCTGCCACCAATCATCTTGCATTGTCAGCAGTTGGATCGTTACACATTTCTTGTCCGACCAACAACCTGAGAACCATTGAACTGATCAACTTTAAACATGGAGAGTCAATTGACATCATGCAGTGAGAGGAGAGTTGAGGTTGCTTTTCAGTTACCTGATTTTAAGCATTGATCTTGTCCGGGCAATAACTTGAGACTGCTTGGACTGATCGGCTTCAAATTCGGGGAGTGGCTTGACATCGGTGAGACAACGGTTAGGAATGCTTCTCAGTTACCTGTATAATCCAAGATGGCCGCTATCACCCATCTTGCATTGTCAGCAGTTGCATGGTTCTTTACACATTTCTTGTTTAACTAATAACACGAGAATGGTTCAACTGATCGACTTCAAACTTGGAGAGTGTCTTGACATCGGTGGGAGGATAGTTGAGATTGCTTTTCAGTTACCTATGTAATACAAGATAACTGCCAGCTGTCTTGGATTTTCAGTAGTTGAATCTTGTCCGGGCAAAAAATCAGCTGATCGATATGAGATATCAACGATCAAATAAAATGGACCATAGATGTCCATATTCCCCGCAGCAGCAGCACCAGTTATGGTGGATGCTGCTTGTGCAGGCGCGGTGGAGCGACTTGAATGTTGGGGGGGGGGGGGCCAGACAGGGTGGGACAGGGAAGGGGTGTCCCCCTTCCTCCGACGGGGGGGGAGGGGGAGGGAGTCGAAAATCTCCCCCCAAATTTTTTGGAACTTTAGACTTGATTTAACGCACTTTGGCGCTTCTGAGAACTTTGGAAGGGATAGCATATCTCGCAATAAAACCGACTCATAAAAGCTGAAAAAAAAAAAATCCAATCGGTGTTCTTCAATGAAATTTCCCTCACGTTGGTTCGAAAATAATATTCGCCGATTATATCTGTCAACTATACCCACCCACCCAAGTGAAAAACAACTTTAGACCCTTGCAAATATTCAACGAATAAGGATATAGTGTTCCGGCATACTATTATACAGACAACAAGGAAGTCATCTTCACACAATTATTATTTTATTTTCCTCCAGGCGTAGATACTTTTATGCCATCGATCGTTTAGTAATTCAAGAATTATATGTATACAACACAAACTATTGATGGACCTTGTGCTGTTCGTTGATTAGACAGAACCAATTTCATGGAGAAGTTGAGACATGATCGCATATGTTTCAAATGTAAACACGGTCAATACTTGGGGCTTCTGAATATGTGATCGGGGGGGACGGGACTCCCCCGGACAATTTCAGACGGTTCTCTACACATATCTGACCCATTTCAAGGCATGTCAGTTATAATTCGGGGGGGGGGAGGCAAAGTGGTCCTTGGCTCCCGCTCTTTTCATATTGGGGGGGGGGGGGAAGGGCCCAGATGTAGTGCATGCTATATGAGTATATCAGTTAACATCTGATCTAGGCCTACACACTAAGTAGGCATAATTGCAGCATGATGTGATACATGTCGACATTGTACCAGTATTCAGTGTATCGGTATTGAAGTACAGAGGAATGTTTTTTTTCAACTAGTCCAGTACCCAGTACATGTACATTAGCAGGAATAAACCTGAAATAACATTTTCAATTGGGGCAAGTCGAATTACCAATGAAAACTGTTGTCCAAATATTGATATCAAACTTCGACTCCGTCTTGGGGCCAATGCATTGACAAATAACTATAGCCACCATAAAAGACTGCATTCTTTTGGATTATGGACGCGGATATTCTCTAATGGATGACGACTGAATTATGGATGACGGACACGCTTGTAATTTCATCACTCTTGTGCGTAATTTCACTAAATTAAAGCAGTACCGGTACAACATTGTTTCGAAGCTGTCCGGTCATATTCCGATATGTACCGTACACAAAATCATGACAGTGAGGGGCCCTAGCCACCATTCAAAACCAGCCTACACTTTCCTGCAGACTCAGTGGGTTGCAACAATATACACATAAAGGGTTTTTTCTGGGAAAGATTTATATACAGTATTATAGTAATAACCCTTTGGAAGGCGTTTTATTTGTCAGAAATGGCTCAGAACATTTCTATGGCTGTCTAGAACCCCAGAGCTACCCTCGTCTACAGTAGTACATACTTACGGCATAATTTACGCAGCGCGGTTGCATGATGCAGACAATGTTTGCTCGCAAATTTTAGCAAATTATACATACCGGGTAACGGTACTGTATATTTTACCCATAGGGGCCTTAAGCATGATGTCATGCAATCTTGACTGCAGTGCTAATTACACATCACTGCATAAACAAAATAATTAACATGTACCAATATATGATCGGTACCGTACATGTAATATTCAATTTTGTATCGCTTCGATCATGATTTAAGCTATTAAATTTCAATAGTAGCCTACCCTAAATTGTTTGTGTCACCATGGTAGCTAAAATACCAGAAGTTCATTAATTAATAATTAGTAATTAATGAACTTGTGAAAATACCAATACCTGTATACTACTAATACTATATGTTATTAATCGATTGTTTTCGTATTGCCTTCGTATTGACCTGAGGGTCGCCGTATTGGCCCGAGGCCGCAGGCCGAGGGCCAATACGGTGACCCGAAGGTCAATACTAAGGCTATACGAAAACAATCGATTCATAATATTTTTATTAATTGACATTTACTGGCCGTGTTCTTGTTTTTCTGAGCTTCAGTGGCAGCATCCGTTTCTTGATCTGTAACAGGTTTAAATCGTTTTAAATCGTCTCCACATATCTCATCAAGCTCCAGAATTCTGCCCACAAACCCTTGAAAATCACGCTCTGCGCTCGCCATCGCGCTGACCAAACTACACTGCTGTCGTCTGTTTCTCCAGTCGTCGGTCCTTACTGCTAGTTACGGCTGCACTCGTTGACCTCGGCCAATACAACATTCAGCCCGGCCAATACAGCTTTCAACTCGGCCAATACAACTCGGCCAATACAAGTCGGGTTCGACATGACGTATGGACAGGCCGTTTTACACTGTATTCGGGTAATAACATACACAGTCAATTAATAATAGTTAATACTACTGTTATGTTTACGGTGCCTGCCTTTGACCAGCTGTGGCATATCTGTGCAAATAGATGATTCTGATGATGTATGACAACTTTTGCTGAGAATTATTGGCATTGGATATTATGCCACTTCTGAGGAAAAACATACATATAGTCTGGCCAATTTTGAACATATCTGAAATTCATTCTGAGTAGCTAGCTTAATTTAAATATACAGACTGTATATTTTAGCTGTGGGTTTTGTTTCTCCCTTTTTCCAAGGGGGGGGAGGCTTTTTTTCTACTTCTGTAGTCCGTTTGGAACAAAACTTACAGACTGAGATTCGGTTATTAAGTGAAATAATACGAATACTGGTAAGAATTCTGGCGCTATGCAGTCTACATGATGTACGGTCGAACCACTCAAACCCTAAACTCATTCATACACTGCAGCTCCATTGCTCGAATGGCCACGGAATATGGCACATCGATGATCTAGTGCCACACAACTGCACATATATAAAACATTTATATATAGTTGAAAGGCAGCTATAAATATGTTCTCAACTATTCCTGATAACATTATTGTCCAGGTAGAAGATAAGTATTTGAAGGGCATTCAGGTTATTTCGTTTATTTAACCAAATTATATCTGAACTGGAGGCGGTCGCCATGTTTTGTTCATCTGCTCAATGACGTCATCGGCTAACAAGGGGAATCCCCAGCAGCCGGTCGCACAGCATGGCGAGAGGCGAGAAGCCGTCCTTGAGTTACTTGAGTAAGGCTTTATCGAACTGTCCAAGAGGCATAATGACACTTTTTCACTATTCAAATTGAGGCCTGTTACAGTCTTGATATTCGATTAAAATAATTAATTAGGTTTCTGCATTTACGTTCGTTATCATCTGCGAACTAAATTCCTTGCCACTCTTTTCCACGCAGCAAGTCAATACCAAGACATGGTTTGCTTCTTCTATATAAATGATTAACTATTTCATTCTTAGGAAATATCATCTCATCTGACATGTTCGGCCAAGCCTTTTCGAAGGTTGCCAATTTTATTAATTTCTTTTCTTTAAAATCAAATTCTGCAAACAAGAAACATTTCCAGTCAGTATTTATGGATATCTTCCTATACTCAATTCGCGAATATGTTTGTCACTAAATCATTCCGAAGGTGATTCAAGTGCGAAGTTTCGGGGCTAGTTCACTAAACAAGGTCTGTGTGTAAGAGATTGATGTCGAATTCTCGTTATTATCTTTTGATGCATGAAATTGTTGCATTCGCGAAAATAACTGCCAAGTTAAAGTCAGTGCGAAAGGTATCTAAGTATCAAAATCAAACTCAGAAACCCCTTCAGGAAAACAAAGGCCCTTCTTTTGGCCACGAGGTCAACTAGATCGTTTTTATGGCCAGTATCTGCTATATATGACGTCATTCCATACGTAAAACTGATTGACAAAGTAACGTAAATTTTGTATAGAACCAGTAAATTCTAGCAGAAATGGGCTCCGACTTGAGAGAATGATGTCAAATGCAATGTTTCTGCGCATTGTCTGCTGACACACATAAGTATTGAATTTACGGAAGTGATTACCGTAATGCTATTCTAAAGAGATTTAGAGTGCGGAAGAGGACGGGAACATCAATACCAGCGAATCAAGGCCCTGGCTTGCGAGAATGAGGATAGCGAGGCTGTGTTCCGAAAGAGAATCATTCAAAATAGCTATTTGCCAAATGTCATGCTTGTAACCGAAAGTGCACAATATAACTGCACGACTGCGAGGTTTTGTTCGCGCACAGGGGTGTCTAACTCATTAAATACTACATAGTCATTTCTGTCCCTTCGAAGTGGGCTACCATTTGAAATTGTCCGGTAATGAGCGAGTCCATCTGAATCCTTTCGTCGGCAAAATAAGCATTCAAGATTTTATTGTACAAACACCAGTCAAAGGCAGACTACAAAATGTTAAGAGAAATACAACAAGAGAAACAATGGAACAGTGACATGAATATTAATATTTATATATATGTTATATCTGAGTGTTACCGTTGATATTAGAACCTTGATTTTTGGCATGAATGTGCATTAGGGAACTGTTACCAGCATGTTTCGAGCTGACCTACTTTTGATGAAAATTTCTGGTGATTTTTGATTAAAATCACTGGTGAATCTAACTTGAGCCGTGCCCATCTTAATATAGGCAGGATTTCAACTGGGGGTCCAAGAGTTCCGCGTGCGTCGGAGTCCTAATGCCTACCCTACTTTCTTATGTCCTGTGACGTTATTCACACTGGGCATGAAGGTGCATTAGGGGACTGTTGCCAGCATGTTTCGAGCTGACCTACTTTTTGATGAAAATTTCTAGTGATTTTTGATTAAAATCACTGGTGATTCTAACTTGGGTCGTGCCCATCTTAATATTGGCAGGATTTCAACTGGGGGTCCAAGAGTTCAGTGCGTGTCGGAGTTCTAATGCCTACCCTACTTCGTAGGTCCTTTGACGTTATTCACACTATTCTTATGTATAATAAATCCAATCCGGAAATTAACGAAGCAATAATTCATTCCACCGAATATAGTTGCAAATGAATTCAAACGCGCTTGAAGACAGTGTTGTCATGTGAGATCGGAGGTTGAAAAGAAAAGTGTGACAGAGATCACACTCTCTTAGCGCATGCGCATTTCAAAAAGTCACAAGAAGAACAAGAAGAACAAGAACAACAACAACGCGAGCCTCCCGTAGACCTGCGTGCCGCAGGTAAAAAGGTTTTCGTAGCCTGTAAATCTTCTTCACTTGTTCTCTTTGGAAGGGTCTCGGGATTGAAATTAACCATATGCATCTCTTCCCGCTTCCCTTATATGTGTTGTAATCTACATCTCTGAGGGACGTTTCACCCCCTTCCCCGACCATAATTTGGGCCATCAAACAAGTTACTGCAGTTTCGAGAACTTCATTTCCTATTATATTATTGAACGAATTTGAATATCTTGAACACAATTTGTTCGCAATTATTTTGATGTTTTTCTTTCCAGGAAGCCGACTAATTGTTTAAGGTCAGCACAGAGAATTCTAACCATCTCTCAACGTAGAGAAGTTTTGGCCCTTTCTCCTTTTTCACATGCTGATAGATCTGAAGGGAATTCGTTATAGGGGATCTTAAAATGAAGCAGTCCAGTTTTGTGAAGCAGAAAGCACGTTTGCACATGTACTGCTTTCCGACGATGTACTGCTGCCCAGGCTTAATGGCCGCGAGTTCTCACCACTGTCATCTGACAAAGACAAGCATGTATTTGTTGTAAGAAGAATAGCCCCCAGTAGGTCGAAATCTATCAACAAATGGTATTTGTGAACTTAAAGGAATAGTAAACTCGGCGTAAACTCGACATGACAGAATTATGCCATCAGATTCCAAAAACACCCGTTGTCACGTTGTCATCCGGGCTCTATCCCATAAGGTAAAGCATTAAACAACAACAACAACGGCAGCATTAGCAGCGTTTCTTCTACTGCTATCGGGTGATGTGGCCTGATATTCTTGCCTCAGAAAGAGAGCTTGTGAAATCATATGCAAAATGCCACATATCAACCTGTATATCAATTCGACATTCGATCCTCATAATCGTTTCGGAGCCTAAAGAAAGGTCCACCGATCTGTCAAAAGCCATCGACACAATAATTTACAATTGGTCTCCATGTTATTAGCTACTCTGCCTGGGGCCCAACGACGTCACAGAAATAATGTCAGGTGATATTTAAAGACTTTTCATTGGCTAACGGCTCTCAGGCTTGTTAAAATGGCGACCTCCACGGATTCTTGTTCTGGGCAATAAATCTGATGTTCAAAATGTTCTCATTCATTCGGAATTACTAGAAAAGCTGATTTGTTTTGTTTTTCGAATACTGATGATATAGTTCTTCCGATATTCGTATGCATCGCCTTAGGGTTTTCTATTCCTTTAAGTGCCGATCCGTTCATCCACCAGAAACCATTTGCAAACACCCAGTTTTTGACCCCATTGTGTGCACTAAAAACAACCTCCAGTGAGGTATCCATATATCAAGTTTGGAGAGGATCGATAAAGTATGCGTAATGTTATCCACCAGAAACCAATTGCGGACATGTAGTTTTCGCCCCCAGGTGGCGCCGCCTATACGCCAAATTGGTTGAAAGGCAATCACAATCGAGGTCTAATGACCATACACATATGACGGTAATTTGAGTTTATGTGTCAAATTGTTCAAAATTTTCGTTTGTTTGGAAACCAATTCTTGTACAAATATAAGTGCTTTGACCACAAGTAAGCCGAATGTGTTGACAGGCAATCCGAGTCAAGGTCTTAAGGCCATACACCATTATAACAAATTTTAGTGAAAGTGTCTAATAATGCCACTTTATGAAACCAAGTGTGGGACACGTATGGTCCGGATGGACAGGATAAACACTGTATTACATCCCCCCCCTCTTGAAAATTTTGACTTCTATGAATTTCTGTAAATGCCCATGTTGTCTATTCACAGAGGCGGGGGACAATAAAATAATGTGATGAAACAAACCTGATCTACTGGTACACGGAGGCCCAGGTGAAGTCAAACTACGGCCGTTCCTCTCTGCACCTGAAATGTAAAATGTAGATGCAATGTTAGTTAGATGTCATTAAATGATAAAATACGAGTTTGGACCCATGACACTACTGCATGTTTTGCCATTAAATTGCCATTAATTTATCATTACTTTAATACTGAAAATGTCATTAAAATGGGCCATTAAAAACCTTTGAAAGGGGACATAGTGAATTTGCCATTTAACCAATGATTTTAATGGGTTGCTGAATATTTGAATGGCCATGTTTCAATGAGTTATAATGGCCATTAAAAAGTTTTCGGGGGGTTTTAATGGTTCAAAATTTATGATGGCCATTAAATCGCACCATTAAAATATCCTAAAAGGAGACATTTCCCATTAAATTTTCCGTAGTTAATGACCATTAATTATCCTGTTAAATTATAAATCCGGGCTGCCACAGCTTACCAATAATTAATGTCGATTGAATCTATTGCTATATAGTCTTGCGATATATTCAAATACATTGCAGTACTAATGAAACAAGGAAGGACTTGTATACATGTATGTGAGAGTGAATTGGGTTGAATACTGTACAATTGCATGAAAAGCACGATTAAACCAATCCATTCAGACACTGATCATGCAGAAGTTGAACATGTATTTCTCTGATATGTTGTCAGAAATTGACAATACGGAAGTGTGAAAGCATCAAAATCGCACTGCTTACAACTCCTGGTGTTCGCGAGACGAGCTTATGGTAATTCCAATTCAAGGACATATTTAGCAGTTTCAGTTAATACTAGAGTGAGTTTGTAGACTGGTCTAGACGGGCTGTCGCCATTTAGCTACTAAAACTTCTGATACTAAAGTTGAGTAAGATGTACCCATGTAAGCATCAATTCAACAATAATCTAAATGAATTTTTGAACTTTAATGCCTTGATCAAACTGAACAGGAAACGAGTGGAGCACTCATATGTATGACCCTCCCCATCCCACAATCATATATTCCCCACAACAAAACGTAAGGCAAAAAAAAACACAATCGACATGTTAGAGAAGGGGGGGAAGGCGACAACCAAATAACACCTCGTACACTTTCCTTCAACCTGGTTCAGTCTTTTTATGTTTTTGTTTCTGGAAAGTTCACACATGTACAAGTGAGATACAAGTCTTCAATAGCAAAATAACTGCAATGAACTTTAACTCCAACTCTAATGAACTTTAACACAGCACAGAATGCGTGATTAATTCACGTGATCCAGCATGTCACAGCGACCTCCAACACAACTCAGTCCGACCTCTAACAATTCAATCACTTTACCACAGCATTCAAGATGCCAATATATCCATGGCAATATCAGTAACAGAAACATGACCGGAAATTAATTTCACTGATAAGCAGTCTAATGCGAATGAATGTCCAAATACGAAAAAAGATATGGTGTCACAAATTAACCACGAGAAGAAATAGCACTTCGGACCAGTAACAGATCACCTGATGGGGTGAGGTAAAGACCCCGTGCATTTCATTTCTGTTCTCCTATCATGTCTGACAGCTCAGTGTTAATTACGTGTTAGTAGAGCAGTTTTAATGCAATCAATAGTTAATGAATAAACCAAGTTTTCACAATTAACCCAGACTTTGTTGTCGATACTTCAAGATTGCATCACGTAATCCAGTGGAAAAAGCATCTCGATCCAAGATGGAAATGATTTTATCACCATTGAAAGAGCAAGCTATTTCTAGCGGTAACTACCATACACAATATGCCATCTCTGGATGGTTTTGTATATCATGACTATTGAGCCGCACACTTCCTGTCAACACAGGAATAGGAACTTCTGGATTGGACTTCAAGCTCAGGATTGGTTGATGTGCATTTTGTATTTTAATTATATTGTTATTGTTCTCGAACACTACAAGGTAAACCTTCCTGTTACTCCACTCCATGGCAACGACTTTACACCTCAAAGCTGTAGCGGAGTGGGCAGCTGCTGAAGAACCAACACTCTGTTGCTCATTGGCACCTGAGGATAAAGATGAAAACACGGAAGATGAAGGCACATTGGAAGAGCTCAAAGCAGATATATTGTGGTTCAAGAAGGTCGAATGCTGATCAGCCATAGTTTCTTTAGTGCTACATGCAGCAGTTGGTGAAAAAGGCAATATCAGAGTAGTTTGTGAAGATTTCCTACCTTCGCTATTTCCAGAAGAGACAACTGTAAGTTTTGCTGCAGCTACTGCAGATCGATCTTCGGCGAGGGTTTTTTTCGCGCTCTTGGCTTGCCCTGATGAAGCCGTTGCCGACATGCGCGGAGCAGCTCTCTTGTTGCTTGTGATTTTCATGTTCAAATATTTTGTCTTCCAAATAAAAAGTGTATCCAACTTCAAATCTTGAAATGTGGTTGTACCATTCGTTTCCTTTGGCAACTCATCACGACTATCAACACTGAAATTTTTTGTCAAGACAAGTTCACTATACAGTTTCGCTGCGTCATGGTATCTCAGAAAAAATCCTGATCCAATCATGGTGCCAGTGTTGTTCTTTATTGATACTTCTTTGGCAGCTGGGAGTGGAGGTTGGTTTTCTTTTTCCCACATCTGGTTAGGAGCTTGGGTTGGAGAATCCACTTCTACGGGGCTAGCACCCATCAATCCTATACCACTTACTGCCTTTTTCAGAGTACGCTTATCACTAGTTTTGTCTGCATTATATTTCCTTTTATTCTGTAATTGTTTTCCGAGAAGAACCCACACTCTTGATATTTGCGATCAAATCAAACTGCTGTCTCCTGGCTGCAGAGATGTCAGATAGGATTGGGGCTTTCTTCCAGATACATACAAACACGAATATATCATGACAATAATTAACAAGGCTTTCAGAGTATTCAGATCTTCATGTGCAGGGTATTATACTATATAATAATGTCCATAGAGCAAGTACTAGAATTTGGCCTTAATAAAATAGGTCAAGGTCAGTCATTTTCATTAGGCTTCTGACTCTTCACTCGATACATGTGGTATGAATTCACAATGCCTGGCTATAATTCTTCTTGATATATCGTGTTCACAAGAAAGACGGACAGACGACGCCGACAATACCATTCGGGCGAAATTTGCCCGAGGGGTAACAAACTATAAAATGTTTAATCATCTGACATTTTCACCAAAACCCTTACTGTAAAAATTGAACAAATTGCAAAAAAAAAATTGTCCTTACCATTTCTTGTACATTTTCATGAAAATGATCCGTGACGTATACGTTATATGCATGAGATTTATAATTTACACACCTGCGGATTTGGTAGAATTTCTTAAAAGCCCATGAAACAGCTTCTGGGCTGCAGTG
The DNA here is from genome assembly GCA_036873755.1 of Hanleya hanleyi. Classification (NCBI taxonomy): domain Eukaryota; kingdom Metazoa; phylum Mollusca; class Polyplacophora; order Lepidopleurida; family Hanleyidae; genus Hanleya; species Hanleya hanleyi. The sequence goes on along the minus strand of JAVTVY010045285.1, from coordinate 4,490 downwards.
GGCTTGCCCCTGAGTTTCTTCGGGGAGAGTAGGGCTTCGGGTGAAAAACCGCAGATGGAATTCTCTGAATCAGGCATGTCTTCTGCTGTAGTAGTTTAAGTGGATTCTACATTTGCCATGTAGTTACGGATCACTATTTGGTCGTGTAATTTTGGAAATAACTCTTTTACGTCTTCTCTGTCGAGATGTTTCAGGTTATCCTCTGTAATACCATTATCTGAGTAAAAGTAAAATTAAACCAGGTTTAAATTAACTTCAGGCCTGTTAATTAAAAGGTATAAGTTCCAATGATGTGCTTCGAAAGGCAAGTGTCTACCACCTGAGGGTTTTCACTTATGGATTAAGTTTTGACGTTGGCCGAGCATGTAGTCGTCCGGGACCTGAATTTAAATGTATGGAGACGTGTTCAGTGAGATGTTGTTCAATGAGATGCTGGAAGGGAAAGAGGCTTGACAATTATGTTGTGAAATAGAGCTGTATACATGGTTACTGAAGCAGTATATCGTTTTCACTGTGACAACAGATAACACATGTTATATACTACTGAACACCTTACAAGTTAAGAGGTTGGGACACCTGTGTATTGGTTATAACACATACTCACAAATGTGTAAACCAGATATATAAACAAGATGGATGGAGTTGATACACAATTGACTCTTAACCTCGCACTATTAAGTCAAAATGTAACCTACATAATTGTAGTATTAGTTTTGTAATAGTAATACACAACATCACTTTTCACGGGTCCGCAGTCACCCGGATCAAAAAGGCAGTTAGTATAAATGCCAATGCTACATTTAACCAACACCAAGAAACAACCAAAAATCTATGGTTGTACAGTACGATCTGCTATCTCATGAACATTTAATATGGGTGTGTGTCAACCGATATCAACTCCAACCGAGCATATACAATATGGACATTCCCGTAACCATATAGAGTTATATGAACATAAGCATATAGAAGCAGACATATAAACATAAAACAAATGTGTATATGTGAGATGGTTGGGATATACATGTAAACAATAGAATATATATTATCTAACTGTGTGTTAGTTATCAAAACCATGTCCAACGATAAATGTGCAGCATAATGCGAAACCAGTTAACAGCACTACAAAGGCTTATCTTGAACGCGTATCAATTGGACAATTATGTTTGGGGAATATATATCATATATTTAATACCACTGATTATTTATGGTACTTTACTGTGACTTTGAAGATCCCTTAAGAATTTTAATCAACCAAACATAATAATGTCCGGGTCCTCCTAAACGAAATATAATAATATCCTTAAATGATTTAACCAAACAGTTAACATTTAACATTACATTATGGACTTAACACATATAACCAAAGGCTTGGTCACTGTTATGTAAATTTAAACAAAAGGGCGACAACTGTAGTGTTATTTGACCGTTTGAGCAAATATTGCGCGACATTTGTTTGAGTATTTCAGATGTTAAAATAAGAACATTAACTTTATGCCAAAGAAAGTGATTGAACATGTGAGCATGTAGTAGTTAACATGTTAATAAATCAATGAAGTTTAGGTGGATATGTGTTTGCGGTCAAACATTAACAAATTAACAATAGCGCACATATACTGTGATATGCAAACCTAAACTGTTTGCATGATGTTGTTGTAAATAACAACCTGTCCTGTGAGATCTCGGCTAAAGATAACACCCTAATTAAATGAAAACCTAGAATACCATATTGCTGAAATAGTCTGGTAACTAATTACTGCTGTTGCTAAAGACTGGGAGGAATTTCACAAAATATACTAAGTTCCAAAACCCTGAAGTCGAGCAACACCGTTATGTTATTGTTGTAAACTGGTTTGTTTACATCCTGCATATCCATGGGCGCAGACATCTTGTCTGAGGATGTCTGAGAGTAAAACAGATAAGGGATCGTCGGTCAGTAAAGTTCACACACGTGGCTTGTCAAATCTCCCAGCCAAAGTCTTGGTCCAGTGGCTGAACTTCTATCCTCCAGTCAGCCACATGGAAGGCTAATTTTTAAACTGTATGCCAAAATATTACCATGCAGACAGGAAAAGTTAATTTCCAAAAACAGCCCAGCAACTATGATTTTGTTTGATTTCTTTTGGATATTCCTAAAATCTGACAATAGGTCTTATATCTGGACATGTATCACTTAGACTAAATTCAATAATTTTAAAGATTACACACATCTGTTAAATAAACAACTAATTATTAGCTTTCTTAACAAACTGTAGTAGTGCCAAATGAATGTTGTGAATAAAATTGTTTAAACTAGATGATTAAATAAAAACTCTAAACAGTGGAGAATTACACTGTGAAGAAATAAACCAGAAAGAAATAATTTAACGAGCCGATCTCACAGGGCAGTATCTAATCAACCATTGATAATTTCCAATTAATTTCCAGATATGCATTTATAGAAATTACTGTTAAATGATAATAATTGACCTTTATGGAATAAAAGGTAATGTATATTCAGAGATTGGGGTAGATGGACTCTCACCTGAATTTAAATGTATGGAGACGTGTTCAGTGAGATGTTGCTGGCAGGGAAAGAGGCTGACCAGCCCAATACAGCCCAGTTTGACTGCAGCATATTACGATTTGAAGCGGCATTATACGGCTATTTTTTTTGTCAAAAAGATCCAGTAACTTCACTACCAGAATTGTGAAATATTCTTTCTTGTATGAGTTGGCCCTATAAACCAGCTTTGTGGCGGCATAAACGGGAGGGTTCAAACCGGAGACGGGACAGTTTGTGTGGCCTGCCATGATGGTGAAGAGGCTGGGGGCAGTGGGCCAGGTTTGGTCATCCACACATGATTTTAAAAAGAATTAAAGATAATACGTCGACGTAATTTGGGGAAAAAAAGAGTTGACGATTAAATACTAACCTTTGATTGCGGCCATGCCAGCACTTGATATGTCGAGATCAGCTAGTACGTCCATGCTGCAAATTCTTCCACGCTCAGGCATATGGTACCAGACCACTATTAAAAATAGTGCCGATTCGTTAACCCCCTTTAGGCAACTTCTGCCAGAGAAGTGAATTGTTTTCAATATTTTTTCCAGTCTCTGTTGCGAGGAATAATTGAAGGCCAGTGGTAGGTGATTGGAGTATGATATGTGTTTGGTTCCGCTGTGAGTTTGATTTTAACTCAAGGCCTAATGAGGAGTCGCTAAGAGGAACTATTTGGGTGCCTGTGCACCGCTTTCTGAAAGCAGAGAAAAAAGCCAAAATTGTGACGTAATTTGTACGAGCGCGCATAACTCAAAATTTCGATGGGCGACCCCCGTCAAGAAGCCTGTCCGGTTGTAGCACTTGAATAAAGGTACTTCTTGCCGAAATATGGGAGTCTAGACTTAATTAATCAATCGGGGAGATGCAATTACGTTAGCAGCTTTTAACATTGCCGTCAATGTAAATTTTAATAGTGGTCTGGACCCATATGAGCAGACGAGACCGAGCCAATCTTTCCCGCTTTTCCGTTGGGTACTACCAAATATGTAACTGTGTATTGATCCGGAAAATTTGAATTCCAGATGGATAAAAAATACAAAAACTCTTGCAAAATGGAGTCTTAGTTAGAATCACTTTGCAATGTATGTAAATTCACGCCTTATACGGAACTAGACGAGTCGTATAAGTATATGAAAGTCATAGTATATGGGTATACCACAATGTCATAAATTAAGTTAATTCTATTTCCAAACTGTTGATTCCGTAAAGAACCGCTAGAGGTCGCTCGCGACAACGCATTTTGATTTTTTGAAAAATATGCCGCGATCAAGATGTATTTGTGGTTGTCAGAAATGCGGTTGGGGTCGTATTTTGGACAGCAGAACTGTAGCGAAGCATATACAACAATACGGTGTCTATGCGTCAACAAATACATTTTCTTTACCAACGACGTCGTCTTCTGCAGACGTCATGTCAGTGGACGACTTAGAAGACGAAAATGGACCTGGCGAATTGCTGTTGGTGACGGAGTCCCAATGAACTGCAGGGGCGAAGGAAGTGATAGAAAACTCGACATTCCCAGACCCATCACATTCTGCTAACAATGATCTGGCCAGGTAACTTTCCCCATAGGCTAATTACTGCTATTGATTAGCCCGAAAACATCGTCTAAGGAGCTGAATCTGACTAGGAATGCCATGCCCCCTTAGTTTTACCAGGTATTAGGGCTATGTCAACTTCATTTTATTTTATATTTATGGAAATTGTGGACATTCACACATATGCCGGACTGTATGGATCTTTCAACAGCATCCATTGCTTCATTATTCCATGATTTTCACGGCAACGTATTGCTTCGTTTTATGCGACTAATCATTCAAATTAGCCAAAATTCAAATTCATTCAAACATGGCTTCAAATGACATATTCTATGTCTGGATATCTGTGATATTCCCGAGTGCCGGTCATCTTTAGCCATGATCAACTATGTGATATCGACTGCCATCTGTTT
>JAVTVY010045284.1:0-21629 GCA_036873755.1 Hanleya hanleyi | reverse complement strand
ATATGACACTCAACAAGGACGACCTGTATTCCTCGGGACCACTGGTGACAGCGCAACAGATCACCGGGGTCAGGTCGGCACACAGACACTAGAGGCCTGTGTGTTTTTATCGGTTTTTAATGGTAAGAACACGTTTCCTCATAAAAACTTTTCTTTCAAAAAAAAGGGGGGGGGGACGTGTATATAACTTCCATTAGGTCAGCACCGATTAGCCTGGGAGGACTGGGCTTACTATAGGGACAGTGTTTACGATACCGTTATATGACCCTGTCACTATTGAGTCTTTATGGAAGTCCATTCTTATTTAAGTTTTATGGGCAGCATGAAGTCTCATGCTGACATCCGTCTAATCCTCACGCCATTAGTCGCTGTCACTTTGACTTCCCTCCGTCCTGCTATGGGATTCTCGCATATGTCAGTAAGGTCAGTTTTACTGTGTAAAAAATATAAAAAAATTTACATGTAATTTTTACATTTTTAAACTAAAACTTACCTTACTGACAGAGTAATGGTCCCACCCGACCTCCCCGCTTGGGATCTTTACATCTAGGCGTAAGAAGTGGAGATCTATTGTGATTGAGTGCTGGCGTGGGTGATTAGGCGGGAAATGAACTGTGCTATTGTTTTAATTTCTTCACTTGTTAATCCGTGTTTGCACACGAACGTAAGTTTTAGTTTAAAAATGTAAAAATTACATGTAAATTTTTTATTTCTGCCTCTATTGCAGTACCAAGCGTTTGGTTATATCACAAACATCATGCAGAGTTCATGTTCTATACAAATTTTGCATTGTGAGATGATAATTTTCTGCCTCTATTGCAGTACCAAGCGTTTGGTTATATCACAAACATCATGCAGAGTTCATGTTCTATACAAATTTTGCATTGTGAGATGATTATTTTCTGCCTCTATTGCAGTACCAAGCGTTTGGTTATATCACAAACATCATGCAGAGTTCATGTTCTATACAAATTTTGCATTGTGAGATGATAATTTTCTGCCTCTATTGCAGTACCAAGCGTTTGGTTATATCACAAACATCATGCAGAGTTCATGTTCTACACAAATTTTGTAGTGTGAGATGATAATGCGGGAGTTGCACAATACAGGGTTCCGGCCTCGGCCGCTAGGATCGCCTTTGTTTTTATTTCCGTTTTATACCACTTCTATCGTCTGCTAGGCACTGAGCTTGTCTTTCAGGGCAGCTTAGAAAGCTCCATTCCCGCTGAGATCTAACAGCTGTACGCATGCTGGCATGAATACACATTTAAACCCATTGTCCGCTAATGCCGACGTCGCGGTATTTATTGACTTTAGCGGAGTTCAAATGACAACTACCTGCATGATATCTCGCAACATAGGGTTTGCTTACCTACGGGAATTCCTTGAATGTTTCCAAAATATAAACGACCCGGAACGGAAACGTTTATGCTATTTCAATCATCCCGCGGGCCGGTTTTATATTCGGCATATTTGTCTTTCACCATTGCTAACAATATGGAGGCACAATCGAATAAACTACGACAGGTTTCTATCGATTCTATCAAGTATTGAACTTAAAATCATATAAATCAACCACATACCTTAAAGCAAACACGCAGTAGCTGCAATTTTCATATTTATTTCCATGTCGGCTGCTTTTTCTCGATAAACTGGAAATGTCGTTCGCCGCGATCCTGGCGATTGGGCGGTGGTTATTACGGAGAGTTATCGCCCGCTACGCGTCCAAGCGAAACGACCGGCCAGCCTACTCAGCTGTGCCTAGCAGACGATAGAAGTGGTATAAAACGGAAATAAAAACAAAGGCGATCCTAGCGGCCGAGGCCGGAACCCTGTATTGTGCAACTCCCGCATTGTTCGTCTCATTGCAGTACCAAGCATTTGCTTAAATCGGTATGTGCAAGTCATGCAGAGTTCATGTTCTATACAAATTTTGCAGTGTGACATGATAATTCCCTTTGTCTCTATTGCAGTAAATAAGTATTTGGTTACTACAACATCATGCAGAGTCTATGTTCTATACAAGTCTTCGCATTTAGACATGATAATTGTGTCTCTATTCCAAAGTGCCAAGCGTTTGGTTATATCACAAACATCATACAGAGTTCATGTTCTATACAAATTTTGCATTGTGAGATGATAATTTTCTTTTGCCTCTATTGCAGCACTCAAGCGTCTGGGGTTATGATCACAAACATCAAGGCAGGAGTTCCATGGGTTCTACACAAATTTTGTAGTGAGATGATAATGCGGGAGTTGCACAATATAGGGTTCCGGCCTCGGCCGCCAGGATCGCCTTTGTTTTTATTTCCGTTTTATACCACTTCTATCGTCTGCTAGGCACTGAGCTTGTCTTTCAGGGCAGCTTAGAAAGCTACATTCCCGCTGAGATCTAACAGCTGTACGCATCCTGGCATGAATACACATTTAAACCCATTGTCCGCTAATGCCGACGTCGCGGTATTTATTGACTTTAGCGGAGTTCAAATGACAACTACCTGCATGATATCTCGCGACATAGGGTTTGCTTGCCTACGGGAATTCCTTTAATGTTTCCAAAATATAAACGACCCGGAACGGAAACGTTTATGCTATTTCAATCATCCGGCGGGCCGGTTTTATATTCGGCATATTTGTCTTTCACCATTGCTAGCAATATGGAGGCACAATCGAATAAACTACGACAGGTTTCTATCGATTATATCAAGTATTGAACTTAAAATCATATAAATCAACCACATACCTTAAAGCAAACACGCAGTAGCTGCAATTTTCATATCTATTTCCATGTCGGCTGCTTTTTCTCGATAAACTGGAAATGTCATTCGCCGCGATCCTGGCGATTGGGCGGTGGTTATTACGGAGAGTTATCGCCCGCTACGCATCCAAGCGAAACGACCGGCCAGCCTACTCAGCTGTGCCTAGCAGACGATAGAAGTGGTATAAAACGGAAATAAAAACAAAGGCGATCCTAGCGGCCGAGGCCGGAACCCTGTATTGTGCAACTCCCGCATTGTCTGTCTCTATTGCAGTACCAAGCATTTGCTTAAATCACAAAAGTCATGCAGAGTTCATGTTCTATACAAATTTTGCAGTGTGACATGATAATTCCCTGTCTCTATTGCAGTACCAAGCATTTGGTTATATCACAAACATCATGCAGAGTTCATGTTCTATACAAAGTCTGCATTGTGACATGATAATTGTGTCTCTATTCCAGTGCCAAGCGTTTGGTTATATCACAAACATCATGCAGAGTTCATGTTCTATATGAATTTTGCACTGTGAGATGATAATTGTCTGCCTCTATTGCAGTACCAAGCGTTTGGTTATATTACAAACATCATGCAGAGTTCATGTTTTATACAAATTTTGTACATGTTGTGTGAGATGATAATTTTCTGCCTCTATTGCAGTACCAAGCGTTTGGTTATATCACAAACATCATGCAGAGTTCATGTTCTATACAAATTTTGCAGTGTGAGATGATAATTTTCTGCCTCAATTCCGGTACCAAGCGTTTGGTTATATCACAAACATCATGCAGAGTTCATGTTCTATACAAATTTTGCAGTGTGAGATGATAATTGTCTGCCTCTATTGCAGTACCAAGCGTTTGGTTATATATCACAAACATCATGCAGAGTTCATGTTCTATACAAAGTTTGCAGTGTGAGATGATAATTCTGTACCTTTATTCCAGTACCAAGCGTTTGGTTATATCACAAACATCATGCAGAGTTCATGTTCTATACAAATTTTGTAGTGTGAGATGATAATTGTCTGTCTCTATTGCAGTACCAAGCGTTTGGTTATATCACAAACATCATGCAGAGTTCATGTTCTATACAAATTTTGCAGTGTGACATGATAATTCCCTGTCTCTATTGCAGTACCAAGCGTTTGGTTATATCACAAACATCATGCAGAGTTCATGTTCTATATGAATTTTGCACTGTGAGATGATAATTGTCTGCCTCTATTGCAGTACCAAGCGTTTGGTTATATTACAAACATCATGCAGAGTTCATGTTTTATACAAATTTTGTACATGTAGTGTGAGATGATAATTTTCTGCCTCTATTGCAGTACCAAGCGTTTGGTTATATCACAAACATCGTGCAGAGTTCTGGCTACAGTGAGGAGGAGAAAGAGAGCTTACAGAAACAGGCCATGATTAAACTAGAGGTATCTCATGCTTTCACCACTACTTTCACCACTTCCTTAAAATCATAGGCATCAGTTAAGACACTTTGATTGTGGATGTTAATTTGAACACCATACATCATTGAGATGTAACACGACCAATATTCAAATGGCCTCTGGGCTTCCCCTTGTTAAGAGAGTCAGTTATTGTTGATGAAAAGTATTCTTCAGATGAGAATTACCATTCGCAGCATGCACTAGGGAGGAGATTATTACCTTCCGATATCATCAGCGTTTTTTTGTGGGAGAGCATGGGTATCATGTACATGTATACAGAAACTTGAACTGTTAACATACACAGGTATATCAGAATTGAACTTTTATTGTTATGTTATTTTAATGCAACAGTTTATCGGTACTGAAAAAAACCTATGCATGATGTCATGACATCTAAAGCAAAAATTCACAGAACTCTTCATTGCAGTTATAATATTCTACCCAATATTTATTGCCTTCAGGAACTTGTGACAATCGACTGCAGACAAACAGCACAGATGGTGATCACAGGCTTCGCTACAAACTTAAACAAAATTGTCAAACAACTCTCCAACAATAGAAAACTACAGTTTCAATTTCTTCAGGGTGTCATGCTATACAAGTGAGTAATCCCAACTTGAGGGGCTTTAGTCAGTTGACATTGAAACCCGTTATTTTTCTGATGATGTCTCCATAGTGTCTTAATCGTATCTCTTATTTCTGAGAAACCTTCTGCCAAAGAATAAATTTGTCACATGTTCCAATATTCCAATATACTTAGTGCCTTTTTAAAACACAACAAAATTACAATTCCGAGATATTTTTACACTAATTTTGCTATATTCACTCGATATCTGGTGGTTGTCTGAAACATTATTTGCGACATTTGAGTCATTTAAGTATTGTGTACAAGTTTGCAAAAACTTCTCAATTTGTGAACTTCCTATATACTGATAGACAAAATTAACCCAACATACATGGGGTACATTTGGGGCAAAATCTCAAACCATCCAACACTCTCCCACCTTGGATATGTAGAGGGTAAACACTTTCAGCTGCTCCAATGTTAACATCAGTCCCAATTACAATATATCCTCATGACAGCAAATTCTTGGCCTGCTGTCAGCTATACCCTCTCATTACACTAGGGATAAAATGTGATTCAAAGCTTTTGTGCTCCTGTCTCTCTGCCTATCAACATCATCTGTTATCAAGCGGAGCAGATTGAGCTCAGGATATCATGGTTGAACATATTTGTTGTAAATATGAGTTGTACATATAATTCTTTCATTCTTCTGTAAGATATTCCTACGAAGTAGGCTCTCATTTGCAAATTGTCTGGTAGTGAGTGAGTCAGTCCATCCGAATCCTTTCTGCGGCAAAATAAGGAGAACCGTTGACATTAGAACCTTGATTTTTGACATGAACTTCCGCTAGGGGACTTACCAGCAAGTTCTGAGCTGACCTACTTTTGATGAAAATTTGACCTACTTAGGTGACCTATAAACCTCGAAATTGGCAAAAACATGCCTCCTAAGACCATGGAAATGCGCTTAAATAGGTCAATGTCAGTGTGACCTGATCTAATTGGGTCAAGGTCAGTGTGACCTACTTTTTGACCTAATTAGGTGACCTAGAAATCATATCAAACCCTACTTTTAGTAGGTCCTGTGACGTTACTCACACTGCCATGTTGTATTTGTGGATGCATTTTCCAGCTCTCTCGTATGCAGATGCAGAGTTCCTCTGTCAATTGCCCTGTGGGACTCCCGGGGTTGACCTGGGATGTCATTGTGCACACCCCGGGTCATGACAAGAATACACTTCATCTCCACAGACAGCTTGTCATAAGGGGCAAGTAACTGGGGTGCCCATCGGGTGGGAAAAGGAATAGTACCACACCCGCTGTCATGCTCTTGCAATCTAAATGAAGTCTCATTGGTTTAGCCCTAATCAAGCTGTAGTAGCCAAGCAAGGACCAAACAAGATCCGCTTGTGGATTCAACGAAATTTCAACATGGTAGCTCAATGACATATTTTGCAACTTTCCTATAAAAGAACTAATAGTCTTTGGTACAAGTTTGAAAAATTTCTTTGACTATTTCAGAGATGCGACAGGCAGTGCAATTCACACTGACCGTCAGATTAATGTTGACCCTGAAATCTACGAGTTGTACATCGACCTGCTGTGTCAACATCGGCCACAAGACGTTTATAACTATGTGAAGATGACAGAGGGGTATAGACTGGAGCAGGCACTGGAGGTACATCTACCATAAACTGATACCCTGATATATATAGGGTAGACCTGTAATTTTAATGCACCACCTGGTTCAGGAATGAGGGGAGACGTTACAGTTCCTTTTAATCCTACCTATTAATTCAGTAATATGGGATTAAGAGAATCTCATATAACTTGATCATGGGATGAAATTTCCCACTCGAGAGGAAGAAAATTCATTCCAACCGAGCCGCCGAGGCAAGGTTTGGATGTATTTTCTGTCTCGAGAAGGAGGATTTGATGCCTTGACCAAGTTAATATGGGATTCTTTTTCCTATAGTAAAAAAAAAAACCTTATGAAAAATCTAACATGCCTGCTGGTGGTGCCAAGCATTGTGATTGGTTCGCTTAATACATCGCACATGCTCATCCCATATACCTGTGTGGGATAACATATCTCAGCATGCTATCTTGTATGGGAAAATGGGCCCCCTCACCTGTTATCACAAAATGCTACGGACTCTATATTAATACATTGGCGAGCATTCTGATTTGAGGCAAGCTGTCCTATGCATTAAGGTAGACCACACACCTCAAATCATAATGCTTGCATTAGTTCCCTAATATCCATGCGGACTCATTTTATTGCATATTTCAATATATTTGTCTTGATGTATTTTCATTCATTTTTGTCAGATATGTCGGAAACACAAAGCCACCGATGCCATGGCCTTTCTGTTAGAAAAGGCAGGAGATGTACAGGGAGCATTCAGAATTATCTTAGAGGTGAGGCCAATTCCATATTAACCATTTGACATGAGTTCACATGTGTGGAACTGCAACAAAATACTGTAAATATTATGATGTTCTGCGACTGTGTCCATATCTGTTGAAACAATGACAGATTTGATCAGCCAACACCCTATTTATCTTGCACTACCACGTACAGGGTGGCTTAGTGAGCTTCTTGAAATTGGGAACTGCTAGGAACTGGCATAAGGTAGTCCCAAAAGAGTGGCATGGTGCGCCAAGTTGGAACTCCAAGGAACTCCATGGCATACTTTTTGGAACTCGGCAGACGAAGGATGGCTTATGACATACCATGCAATGGCATGGAGGGAATGGCATCTGCCATTCTAAAGGCCCATTCTCACGGTGCGATTTGTAGTAACAACTTGTAGCATACAACTTAGTTGCATCGTGAGAACACTCATACGATTTTAGTCGCATGCTACAAGTCGTATGAAATAGAACCGGTCCTATTTCATACGATTAGTTGCATGCTACAAATAGGGGGATTCCCCCTCCGAGTTGTTACTACAAATCGCATCGTGAGAATGGGCCTTAATTGGAACTTCTCCCCATGCAGATTAGAACACTTAACTGGGCATGGTGTACCCCATTTGGATAACCGGCATATGTTTGCCCTAATTTCAAGAAGCTCCCTCGGCACATCTGATCTATCTGGGCACTAAAACACTATTATTACACATGTAATACAAGTGTTTGAGATGCATAGAGACTTTGTGCTAATAATCCAACAGAGGCAAATATTTTCACATATTCGTCATCGCTCATCCGTGTTGAGTCAGCGGTAGCTGTTCATGGTTTGATAAAATATACATACAGGAGTCAACCGATGCTAGAAACTACAGCCATACAAAATATGCATATCTCTCCTGATGACAGAACACAGGAGCCAATGTAGACTGAAAATGCTTGAAACCCTCCTTTGTTATACACATATTTGTAACCAATGCAAATTTACATGCATGGCGGTGTCAGGGACTCTGTCGCTCTTCCACGACTGATGATGACATTTATATGTGGATAAGTGTAAAGTCTCAGCTTCAACAGTTGGAAGTGTGGCTTACTCTGGTTAGTTCTACTCTGTACTGGAACTGATGTGACACTATATATGTTGTGACTTGCTACATCCTACAGCATGTGCAAATGGTTTAAAGTACTGTAAATAGTGACATATTTGGTGTGGTATTTTGTAACATATGATATATCAGCATGATCAACTTCATAAGATACCCTGACCCACCATGTTGATGCAGTGGCAGTGTATTTGGTGTGACATATGGTGACATGTACTGTGATTGGAGAAAAACATTTTCAAACATTGAACAGTGGACAGGTGGTAGTAAAATCTCTTCGAAGTTTGTGTTGTATGTTAATGAGATTATCACCAGCAAAAACTTATTTTTACTCCAATAACTGTTTGTTAATGAGGTTATCACCAGCCAAAACTTACGTTTTACTAAACTTGTGTTTACAACAAAACTGTTGTACCTGTAAATGATATGACACACTTAACACATTCTCTAGTGGGTGTAGTAATGCAGCATGGTGGCATCACCATCTGTGATCAATCTTATCAATGTCCTGCTGTACTGTAAATGTATAACATTGTAACTTCTCTATTCTAATCCACAGAATCTTAAAAATAAGTTGAAGGCATTAATAGACATACTGTTAGAAGAGTCCGGGAAAGCAAATAAAGGTAATAAGGCCAGATCAATTTTATTTTTTGTTACACGGACAGACTTTTATTTTTCAGGATTGGAGGCAAAAATAAAAATAAAAATGGGCATTTTGCCACACCAAGTCTATTTGGTTAGTTTCTGTTCATCTGGCCCTGTTCTTTTTGTCCAAAGCTGAAGGTGCCGAGGCAACCGGGTGTCCCAAAAAAATAAAATCCACCCGTGAAACAAACCAATAAAATTAGTGTGGCCTATAAACAGATTTTCATCAAAATATGACTGAAAACTCAAAAGAGCTCTTCATTCTTTGTATAACCCTGTTGGATATATGGCAAGATATGATTGGTATGTGTCCAAAATTGGAGCAGCCCTGACTGTGGCCCTGGCCTTTTAATGCAGTATTAGATTAGGCCATAAATTAGCATTCTCAGGCCAGTAAACCTTGATATTTGTGTCACGGCATGCCCACATCTCCCATAATGTGTCATCCTAAAATTGGAACATGTTTGTGTCAATCTGATTAAAACTCAAACTTAATAACCGCTCCTCTATCGGACATGTCGCTAATTACATGTAAGATCTGGGACAGTCTGTACCTTAAATCTGTTGCACATGTCAGACTGATGACCAATCACATTCCAACTTCAACGGGCGAATAGGTACCTATCCGAGCAAATAATAATCTTCGGTGATTGCTCATGGAAAGCAAGAACTCTGTCAGCGCCTGGGTTGAATTTTTCTGCGCCTCATTCACTACAGAAATAATCAGATAGGCAATCAGATAGGCATAGGATATGCCGGACTGTGATTGGTTGCCAGTCTGACATGTGCGACAGATTTAAGATACAGACTATCCCAGATCTTAACCCTACCTGGCCTTGGAGGGGGGGGGGGGGGCACTTTCTGCCCCCCTTCCCCTTGTTGGTTTTTTGCTCGTATCTCCGGAACGACAAAAAATTGAGAGTTGAAACTCCGTGACTTTTTAGATTATCATATTGGGGTCATTTTGAGCCTATTTGCATGACCCCCCGAGCAGAGAATCATGGGTAAATCCAAAATGGCGGCCATGTGGGGTACCAGAAAAGTGATTTTTTTCGCCATATTTCCTCAAAAATTACATAAAAATTGAGCATGTTGATTCAACGCGATTTAATGCATTTTACTGCAACATATGTCTTAGCATCACCAAAAAACACCCCCTGATTTGTTCCCCCTCCCTCCCTTCCCCCTTTAACCTTACCAGGCGGCCAAAATGTCCCCCTACCAAACTTTCTGCGATATCTCCGGAACGCCAAAAAATGGAGAGCTGAAACTTCGTGATGTTATAGGTTATCATATTGGGGTCATTTTGAGCCTATTGGCATAACCTCACCAGCAGGGGATCATGGGTAAATTCAAAATGGCGGTCATGTGGGGTACCGGAAAAAGTGATGTTTTCGTCACATTTCTTCTAATTTTTTGCTTTTCTGTATGGAAAAGTGGGTAAAACTTATTTTATTTCATATCATATTATTATTTCCTAATTTATCATGCGGTTTTTGCGAAGAAAAAAACAAAAATAAAAAATTCAAAGATTTTGACCGAAAAATCGTTCAAAAATGCTCTTTTTCGAAATGACGTCACAGTGACGTCATCATGGCGGCCATCTTGGTTTTTATTTACATTTTCTTGTAGAGCTTGACCCAAAGATATAGTGTGGTAAGTTTCAGCCCTCTAGGCTTAGCGATAGCGAAAATATATAGGAGGGGGGCACTTTCTGCCCCGGGTGCCCCCCCCCCCCCGGCGATACACCCCAAATTGCCCGAGCCAGATAGGGTTAATTAGCGACATGTCCGATAGAGGAGCGGTTATTAAATCCGAGTTATAATCAGATTGATGTTTGTGTATGGGCAGGTCACTCTGAGGAACATACTTTATAAAGTATCGAACTGTATCCCTCTCAGTATAGCGATTATGTCCTTCATTTCAGATGTGACCGTGGCATTTGGAGAGGTTCAGGCAGTACTGTTGGTTATCATACAACTCTGCCAGAGAAACTCCAACAAGATGGACGAGGAGGGAAGGGAGGTAACTCTGTTCTGATATATATAACCTTCTAACTGGGGGAGAGGATAAACTATTGTAAGATCGTGGATTGGATTAGATTTGGATTCAGTAGAGCAGGTTGTACTGGGATCTTTGCCCCATAGCACCTATGGGGTTCCCGGGTGTGAAAAGGAATAGTACCCCACTCGTTTGGTTCCCGGGTGTGAAAAGGAATAGAACCCAACTTTGTGATATGACTGAAATATAGTTGAAAGCGATGTTAAATCATATTCACTCACTCCTTGCCCCATAGAGGGTTGCTACCATTGCCCCATAATGACGTGCCATTTGACGCCCCATTCCATAATGATGCCATTTTATGCCTCAAACAAATTAATTAATTCATTAGTTTAACTCGTTAACAATTACGTCAAGCAGTATTAAATATGCTAAATTACTTATACTTTTTTATGTGAAGGTAAAGTTATACATCTGGTTCCACAGAATTGTGTTGTATGTGACAGATTACGGGTGAATATTCTAAAGGGTCTATGGGGCAGCCCAGCATCCACTTTATGGTTCTGAAAGAGGCGTCATACAGTTTCATTATGGGGCAAAGAGTTAAAAAAACTTGCACATTGTGTATGCAGGGGCTCCCTTTGCTTTCAACCCAAATCCAGAACTTGCACAAAATTCAAGTTGATCCTTTAACAAAGAGCTGCTCCGATATTAAACATCAACAGGTGCACGGAGATGCTCTTTCATTCATTCTCTCTCTTCCCTCCCATGGGACGAGGTTTTTAACTATTGAAAAATGGCATTAATATGAATTAAATGATCTGAACATTCCAAGAAACTTTTACTTGAATTTATGATAATTTTGGCAACAACATGTCAAGAATAGTCCAGTTAACATTGATTAAATATATTTTCTATGCTAAAGAGATAGGGAACAGAGAGAATGAACGAACTGCTATGCGAACTACATCTACGTGCACCTGCCAGTGCTATTATCACAGTTTTTTCTGTTAAAAGATTAACTTGAATTTTATGTGGAGAAATGTGCTCCTTTTTTTTCAAGCCTAGTATTTCTGGTATTTAAATTGTTCTGTAGAAGGTGTTGTACGAGTACTGCATTAAATCTAGACACCCTTTCCTTTTGTTTGATTCCCTTATTTTGCAATGATAAATTGTGTTTCAGGGTTTATGGTTCCCGCTGTTGGAGGCAATGATGTCACCTCAAAGGAAGTTGAAAGATGTAGCAGAGAAACAACATGTTGATGGTATTTATTAAATAGAATCTGAAAACAATTAAGAAATTGAATTATCAAACACTCAGTGTATATCCAATGAATTAATACAGTCACCTTCATAGGTGTAATCATGATTTTTCAATGGAACCAGTGTAAACAAATCGGCAGTCATCATGTTCATATTGGATGAAATTATTCTCTATTTTCTGAAGTACCAAGACTGCATCTGCATCATCTGTAGACATCTTGCTTGTGTGTGTATTCCCCCATGCAAAACCATTTATAATTCTGATCTATTTCAGACCTAAGTGAGCCACATATTTGGCGAGTTCCTTCAATAACCTGATGACGCCTTGGTTATATTCAACTCGTTCCCGACGTTTTGCTAGTTCAAAAGACTTTCCCACTACAAGCGTGATGAAGCGTACATGTAGTCTCAATAAGTACCGAAACAGATCAAGGGTCCTGGTGAGGCCTAGTCACTGAGCATGAAGCATGAATTCCGAAGATTTATGCTATTTTAATGACGAAGTTATTCTTTTACCTGTACTTGCTATTTCTGTACGTTTTGCAGATTTCAGAGAGCTAACTCACCATGTACTGAACAGTATGATGGGATACATTGCACTGCCTGCCATTCTGCAGAAGATCATGCAGGTAAACATTCTGGTACTCTTTGTTAGTGGAGGAACATAAGGCTAGTGGGCTTCTTGAAATTAGGGCACGAGTTCCTTGATAGGAATGGCATATGCCCTTTATCCAAATGGGATCCACCATGCCCAGTTTGGTGTTCTGATCTGGATGGATTAAAGTTCCAATTATGCCATTCCCCTCATGCCATTGCATGGTATGGCATAAGCCATCCTCTGCCTGCCGAGTTCCAAAATGTATGCCATGGAGTTCCTAGGAGTTCCAACTCGGGGCACCATGCCTCTCTGTTTGGAATGCCTTAGGCCAGTTCCTATCATGCCCCAACTCCAAGAAGCTCCCTTATAGGCTTTCTTGTTTTCCGGATTCAGGGCACGGCAACTTTTAAGGGAGTACTGACTGTTACATGTACATGTAGGCTCTTTGAGAGAGTAACTCGTTTCATCCTGAGGGTAGGAAATGGGGGAGTTCTGCTCTGAGGGGTACCAACTTTATCCCCAATTGATATTCTCCCCACCGAGCCTTCCCCCACCCGACATCTTCCCCAACAACATTATCCCCACCCAACATTTTCACCACCCAACATTTTCCTCACCCTAATGTTGTGAAATGTGGATTCAGTTACGTATCATCTAAATTTAATGAAAAAGAATCGTAAGCAGAAATTTGTCAGTATGCATGCTCCAGTTGGGGGAAATATAAAACTTGGACTGAGTGTGATGTCCGGAACGGATCATTGTGTGCTGTATGATAGTAATATCAGAACAATTATATTGTACAAGCTGGGAGAGATTAAACGCCTTGTCGCAGGAGGATGAGCAAAAATTATTAATAAACTAGTACAAGCTGATTGACAAATAAACGCATTTCCGTTTACTATTTGTTCGGCCAAATTTTCAATATTTCGCCATATTAGAGTAGGGAAAATGTTGTTTGGACGTAATGTCGTAGGGGAAGATGTTGGTTGGGAAAATGTCACAGATTCCTGCTCTGAAAGTACATATAATAGATTTGGCGTTAACATTTCCAGTCCATGCCTTCTTCTTCTGTGATACTATATTTTCTATCTGACAGGATCCTGCATATAACACCGGGAAGTTTGGAGAAGTGAAAGAACTTATTCTTGGAATGCTAGAGACATATAATTATGAAGAGGTAAGAAATTGAATATGCCCCACCAATTCTTTTATTTAATTTTGCAGAAGAAATAAATTATTTCTTCATATCGTAAACTCTTGAAAACGCTTTAGGAACAGAGTGAATTGCCTCTGCACTTTCACTCCACATGCTAAGTCGAAAATATAGGGTCATTGTCATTCTTGTTTCAGAAATGAATTGTAATTACAAGCGTCTGGTCCGTCATTCATAATTCAGCCGTCGTCCATTAGAGAATATCCACGTCCATAATCCAAAGACCTATTCCATATAACAGTATTTGCACCAAATTCAAAAAGACAATCATAGTATACATAAACATAGGCTTGTTTCCTGCAAGAGAGAAGCGGCCAACAGTTTTCAATGATGCCGGCAAGACATCATGATGTTCCAGAATATCAAATCCGTATCGCTGATCAGTATTCTAATCCATAATATTCGTTGTAAAGTCGTCATCTAAAGAATGATGTATCTCAGTCACGCTTTGATTGTGACTGTTCATATGAGTACCATGAGGATCTTGAAGTACATGGGTTCATACGGCCCTAGCCCCGGGTTAAGCGGAATTAGACACAAGTTACGAAACGTAACGCCATAGATCTTGCACGCTACGTTCGTATTTTGCTATCAGCATGCGATATGTATCGCCAAATTTGAGAAACTTTGAGTGGAGGCGCTTGGTGGTGTAGCCCTGTTTTATAAGTTTTTGCAACAATGTTTTGTGACGTTGATTAAAATCGTCACATTTAACACAGGATCTAGCAAATGCTACTAGGCGTAATATGTATACACCATATGCAGGTCGCACTGGAATATTACTGTCCAGAAAGGGATAGTTTACGATGTCGAAATTGTAATCATCTCTTTTGTCATACAGTCGACGAGAGAGAAGGCCCGCTTCATTTTTATAGAGATATAGGTCTAAATATGATGTGCCTGTAGGGTTATCTGTAGTTTCCTTCAAATCCAGTGAAGGTGGATATATATCCTTCACTGCGTCATTTATATAGCGATTATCCACAGCGAGAAGATCGTCTATATAGCGTTTGGTGAATGAGAAGGAACGGGCTTTGAATGGATCGGTTTTTGAAAGCGCCTGCATATAGTCATATTCATAAGAGAACAGATACAGGTCAGCCAACAGGGTGCACAATTAGTACCCATTGGAATACCTATATGCTGCTGATATATTGTGTTGCCAAATTTCACATAGATATTATTAATGAGAAATTCAAGCAACTCTATAAACAAAGAAACATCCCATGAATGATATCTCTTGTATGTAGTAGAGCTAAAGAATGCTTTATGGGACATTAATATATCTACGATCAGTTTTCTTGAACACAGATACTATTAATGAACTTAGACGGTCAATAAGGTCCTGATGAGGGATTGTAGTATAGAGAGTCGAGAAATCCCATGTGGATACATGTCTCTACGGTATGTGACCTTTAGCATCAAGTTCTTCCGTAAGACATTTTGAAGTTTTCAATATCCACATACATTCAACGCCAGAGTTTTTAGAAATAGTGGCGCAATACCTTTCCCAAAATGGTTTTACCTCCTGAAGGGCCCTCGTCAACAGGGTTGAAAGAAGCTTGGTGGTGCAGCTTCTAGAACCAGCTATGAATCTAGCTTTGTATGGTGATTTATGCATTTTGGGGGTCCAGTATACTTTTGGTATATCATGTTTGGTTGGAATACAAATACCTCTTTCCTTGAGAAACGTTTTGTGATTGTTAAATAAATCTTCCAGAGTAAATGCAGTTTGAGAGTAAGTAGACGTATTTAATGACGATATGTTTACACTCAATTCTTCAACCAGCACCTGGTAATAGTAATATTTACATATGAATATTATATTATTTGGAGCTTTGTCTGCTGGGACTATGACGAATTTACTCTGGAGATTTGCTAGAACTTCTTGCGAATTGGGGCTTCTCAGTACTTGTTTTGCTTGGGGAAGGGTACTTCTGTCAATATGGCGGATTGTTTCAACGACCTTGCTCTTGGTGAGGTCCAGCCAATCAGCGAGTACTGTAGGTTCAACTTTTTCTCGCTTAGACCAATCAATAACGTACTGTTCCAAAGCAGACAGGACTATCTTCTGGTCGGCCTTCAGATTTATATTTCTCTGCTCTCTATATTTAGGTCCCTTCATCAGGAGTAATCTTAGGTCCTTATCACTCACCACATCAAGATCAAGTCTCTGAGTTCCAGACTAGACCACTGCAAGCTATTCAGTGACCACCTCTTTGAATTAATACTGGTTTACATATTTCAAAATTTCTCGAAATGACTAGGTCACAAACTGTTATCTGTCAACTTGTACATGTGTATTTCTACATCACATACTGTGCTGATGAATGAAGATGCCATGGGTATTATAGATCATTGTAATAATGAATCCCATGATCCCATTGGCTCATGACATCAAGTGGCAGAATTGTGTGACTAATGACCACAGATTAACACAAAGTAAATGCAAATGGCATTCATACACATTAAAACACTGCAAATAGCATGGTGTTATATGAAATTTTAATTATTTGTACCAAAATGATAGGTTTTTCGGCTGTTTATACACCCGCCAAAAACACTGTCATGTCAGCCAATGTCATTTATCATAAAGCATTGTAGCCAACAAGCAGATGCCGTCAAAAAAAGGTATGTAAACAATACATGTAGTGACGTACTCCTGCTGGTCTAACTTTTGCCCATGATCAGTATCCATGTTATTTTGATTTGAAATTTTCTCAATTTTCTTTTGGCAGACATTGATGACAACATGTAAGAACCTACTGTACCATGACCTTCACCTTCATCTGAGTCACCTGACCTCGGTGGCAGGACGGGGCTATATTCCCAGGGAACAACACTGTAATATGTGTAACAAGCACTACAACAGTATAAACGATAATGAAACCATAATCGTATTCAGGTAAAGTAACATGGAGGTGAGGAGTCTAATAGAACAATGAATCTCAGTGATTCGTAGAAGTAAACAATTCAAGTTATGGATATTGCTGAAAATAGAATTGTATTTAACATTTCTGAAACTTTAGAAAATTAACTTTTATTAATATTTAGTTACATATTTTTATACTAAAGTAGTCTTATCCTAAAAATAATTGGATATATTTATTACTGAAAACAGGGTTGCCACGATCATGAAGAAACGTCAGTGGTCTCGAGCGAAGGTTGAATCCTGAATCGTAATAAAAATCAAAATTACTTTTTGTCTCAAAAAGTATTGAAATCATTTCTCTATTTCCCCGTGATGTGAAAATTCCAACAAACAAGCTACACACTGAAATTTTATAATCAGTCGGCATTTCTCCCTTCTAAATGCAATGATGCAAGTCTACATTTCTATGAGATTGAAAAGATATGTGTTCAGAAATTAATTCTGAATTCCCACAAATACACATGACCACCCATAATATATTAATTTATTTTGTAGATGCGGTCACAGCTACCACACCAATTGTTTACAAAGTGCCGGATCGGTCCATTTGTTAGAGGGGGAGGAATTATGGGCGTGTTATTTATGCAGTAACACAAAACGAGGGATGTTACACAGCAGTAGATTTCACAGGACACCCTCTAGTTCTACCCCAGCCCAGCTACTGCCCAGGAAAGAACAGTCCAATAAGTCGAATGATGTTAGTATCCAGGTGTCATCCATTTATTATGTCTCCCCCAACTATGTTGGGGGGAGACATCTAGTGTTTGTGCTGTCTGTCTGTCTGTCTGTCTGTCTGGATGGATGTCTGTCTGTCTCTCTGGATGGATGTCTGTCCGTCCCCTTGCCTTGTCTGCAAGATATCTTGAGAACTACTGGATGGAATTTCACCAAACTTGGATGGAAACTTCATTGGGATAGCCCCCTCATTTGATTAGGTTTTGGTGTATGTGCGTGCATTCATCCGTGTCCGGTGTCCGTCCGTCCGTCCATCTACTTGTACATGTATATACAGGGCTTGTCTGCAAGATATCAGGAGAACTACTGGATGGAATTTCACCAAACTTGTATGGAAGCTTCATTGGGATAGCCCCCTCATTTGATTAGGTTTTGGTGTATGTGCGTGCATTCATCTGTGTCCGGTGTCCGTCCGTCCGTCCATCTACTTGCACATGTATATACAGGGCTTGTCTGCAAGATATCTGGAGAACTACTGGATGGAATTTTACCAAACTTGGATGGAAGCTTCATTGGGATAGCCCCCTCATTTGATTAGGTTTTGGTGTATGTGCGTGCATTCATCCGTGTCCGGTGTCTGTCCGTCCGTCCATCTACTTGTACATGTATATACAGGCCTTGTCTGCAAGATATCTTGAGAACTACTGGACAGAATTTCACCCCACTTGGATGGAAGCTTCAGTGGGATAGCCCCCTCATTTGATTAGGTTTTGGTTTGTGTGTCTGCATTCATCCATGTCCGGTGTCCGTCCGTCCGTCCATCTACTTGTACATGTATATACAGGGCTTGTCTGCAAGATATCTGGAGAACTACTGGACAGAATTTCACCAAACTTGGATGGAAGCTTCATTGGGATAGCCCCCTCATTTGATTAGGTTTTGGTGTATGTGCGTGCATTCATCCGTGTCCGGTGTCCGTCCGTCCGTCCATCTACTTGTACATGTATATACAGGGCTTGTCTGCAAGATATCGGGAGAACTACTGGATGGAATTTCACCAAACTTGTATGGAAGCTTCATTGGGATAGCCCCCTCATTTGATTAAGTTTTGGTGTATGTGCGTGCATTCATCCGTGTCCGGTGTCCGTCCGTCCGTCCATCTACTTCCACATGTATATACAGGGCTTGTCTGCAAGATATCTGGAGAACTACTGGATGGAATTTCACCAAACTTGGATGGAAGCTTCATTGGGATAGCCCCCTCATTTGATTAGGTTTTGGTGTATGTGCGTGCATTCATCCGTGTCCGGTGTCTGTCCGTCCGTCCATCTGCTTGTACATGTATATACAGGCCTTGTCTGCAAGATATCTTGAGAACTACTGGACAGAATTTCATCCCACTTGGATGGAAGCTTCAGTGGGATAGCCCCCTCATTTGATTAGGTTTTGGTTTGTGTGTCTGCATTCATCCATGTCCGGTGTCCGTCCGTCCGTCCATCTACTTGTACATGTATATACAGGGCTTGTCTGCAAGATATCTGGAGAACTACTGGACAGAATTTCACCAAACTTGGATGAAAGCTTCATTGGGATAGCCCCCTCATTTGATTAGGTTTTGGTGTGTGTGGATGCGTTCATCCGTGTTCGGTATCCGTCCGTCCGTCCGTCCATCTACTTGTACATGTATATACAGGGCTTGTCTGCAAGATATCTGGAGAACTACTGGATGGAATTTCACCAAACTTGGATAGAAGCTTCACTGGGATAGCCCCCTCATTTGATTAGGTTTTGGTGTATGTGCGTGCATTCATCCATGTCCGGTGTGTCCGTCCGTCCGTCCATCTACTTGTACATGTATATACAGGCCTTGTCTGCAAGATATCTTGAGAACTACTGGACGGAATTTCACCCCACTTGGATGGAAGCTTCAGTGGGATAGCCCCCTCACTTGCATGCATCCGTGTCCGGTGTCTGTCCATCCGTTCATCTACTTGTATCGCTTCTTTGTAATTAATATTTTTAGATACGCAGCTTTGTTTAAGATACTTATTGCATTCATTTTATAGCACTTTCCCTTAAATAATGTGCCCATTCAAGGCAGGGTGGGAGGATGGGGGAGACGTATGTTTTTGTTAAAAAAACAACCAGCATAGGCTTCATGCCAGAGCGGCAACTCAAGGGTCAAAGCGGAACCTCTAGTTACCTTTGCATTTTCTTCTCGCAATTCACTCTGAAATCTCCAAAGAACTTGGGAATGACCATCTATATTATCAGGAATGTTTTTCTATACGAATTTTTAAGTTTACTAGTTTTTGATGGAAAATTGTGACTTGAACATATGCCCCCCTAACCCCCAAATCGCCATTGTCTGGAAAATGTTTATTCGGTATTGATTCCTCTACACTAAAGGATCCCAAATACACCTCTGATATGCAGCAATATATTTGAGATGTATCTAATGTAAACTGCACATTTTTCTCTTCTAAAGAATAATTAGAAATAAGATTCACACCAACTTTTTGAAAATTTTGCAATTGAAGGATGTTGTAATTCTATATTCCGTCCATTTTAATTAGTCGTCTACTTTGGAGCTTGTCAAAAATCAGTAGTTACCTCTACATAAATTTTCTTTTTTTTGTATTGTGCAGAACAAACTAAACATTACAAAATGACTCCATTTCTCCATGATTTAATTAATATATCATGCTTGAAGTAACTTTGTAATTCTCTCCATATAAAACTGCAGTACATTTGTTTCATGTACCGGGGATCAATTGCACAGGGAGACAGCATAATATATTCATGTTCACTAGCACAAAGGTCAACAATGCTGTGTAACACTCCAGGTCATGTTAAGAATAGGCCTCAGGCCCTCAGAGAGCTTTTCACTAATTTGGGCTGCCTAAAACTGTGGCACCCGTGGGGTTCTCGGGTGTGAAAAAGAATAGGACCCTACCCGTGTGGTTTCCGGTTGTGAAAAGGAATAGGAACCAAATGTCGTGATATGACTGAAATAGTGTTGAAAGCGACGTTAAATCATATTCACTCACTCACTCACTCACTCATTACCTTGTATGGTCATGGAGGTGTGTGCAGTTTATCATTCGTCAGTTTCACTGGGCATGGGATAAGAACTCCAAGAGACCACCTGTTTCCACTTTTTATGGCATCAGTGACCTTTGTGACACTCAGCATGAATACATTATGTTGTGAGGTCCAGTACATGAAACAACTGAACTGGCATTTTATAATGAAAATATTACAAGTTACATGTGTGTCTAGCGTGATATATTATCGATATCATGGATATATGGTAGCCATTTTGTAGAGTTAAGTTTGTTCTACATGCACAAAAAAAGAAAATTTATGCAGAGGTAAATATTGATTTTTGACAAGCCTCAAAGTAGACAACTAATTGGAAGAAGAAAAATGGACAGACTTTAGCCCGGTTATCCTATTTTCTTCTTTGTAGATACTGAGCGACCCTCAGCTGACAGAGGCATTCGAGAACTACAGAAGGAGCATGAAGACTCCTTCAAGGGTAAGACAACCCTGCAACCCCTTGATGCAACGTTAATTAGGATGCCCCCAAATTAGAGAGCTTTGAGTATCAATGTTCACATCTGTTCATGAAGTTTCCTCATCAAGAAGTGTGATATTTGATACAAAGCCAGGAAATCGAATATTTTCACTAATTTGGGCTGCATAAACAATTTTTACTATGCTGAATAGAGGGTGTGCCCATATTAGGGTCATCTGAAGCCCTGCTCTGCACACTTGAATTCCATGTCGGCGAAAAAATTGGGAAAAACTGTGGTGACTGGTATTTACCCTAATAATACAATCCCAGGAAGTAAAATTTCCCACAAAAAATATCAGTGGATGATCAAATTAAACAGAACAGAAAGTTGGCAAACTGATCCAAACTGGTCCTAAATCATGCACATTTAAACCATTATTTCTTAGGTTTTTTCATGATTTTAGAGGGTGATCAAATTTATTAGAATGGTTCA
>JAVTVY010045283.1:0-20261 GCA_036873755.1 Hanleya hanleyi | reverse complement strand
TTATAGCTTATCATATCGGGATCATTTTGGGCCTATTTCCATGACTCCCCGATGAGAGAATCATGAGTAAATCCAAGATGGCGGCCATGTGGGGTCCCAGAAAAGTGATGTTTTTGTTATATTTCTTCGAAATGTCCTCTTTTCTGCGATGAAAAGTGGGCAAAAACTATTTTATTTTCACATCACATTAATTTTTACTAATTTATCATGCTATATTTGCGAAGAAATTGCATAAATAAAAAATTCTGAAAATCTGACCGAAAAATCGATCAAAAATGCCGTTTTTGAAAATGACGTCACTGTGACGTCATTAAAGCGGCCATCTTGGATTTTTTTGTGCAATTTCTGGTAGAGCTTGACCCAAGGGTATAGTGTGAGAAGTTGCAGCTCCCTAGCTCAAGCGGTAAGAAAAATGAAAAATAATTAGGGGGGGGGCACCCCCCAGGCCACGGCAGGTCCCAAAAAATCCATTCCAGAGAGGGTTAATTTTGCTATCAAATAATTGTGTCCTACATCATATGATTTACCCTAAAGCTTCTGCACCATATAGTTTAGCAGGAAATATAGGTTTCCCATGCACCCCCCTAAAACTAAATTCCAAAATGATTTTTAGCACCCCTAGGACATCTACTTCGAAAAATTTGATGTTGCCAGCGGGGAAAAATGTCCCACGGTATCCTAATTAGCACATTTCCAAGATGGCTGCCATCCGCATCCATTAAAACACTAAGTGTCTTATGTCAGTAAATAATGAGTCGATTTTGATGAACTTGATGTCCCTATCATGGTTTTCTGAGGTGCAGAATTGATTTCCGAAGTTTTTTTAAATAATTGAAGGTCAATGTCACATGATTCAGGCTAAAGTCAAGGTCATTTTGCTAGAAAACGCTTTATTTCCATTTTCGAATGCACTAATTTTGACCCAGCTTTCATAGATATGGAGAGAGAAGCTACATATATGTATACATATATTGTATATATATATATATATATATTGCTCATTTTCTTATTATCCCAGCCCACATGACAATTTGAGGTCAACATCAACGGATACTTAACGCATTGATCTGCGTGCATGTAATTAACATTTGCGGTTAGAATAACTCCTGAACAAGACAGCAGCAAATTCTAAAAATCATCGTCAGAATCCCCGAGAAAATCATCATCATCTATCTCCATTGTCTCTTCTGGATGTGGCTCAGCATCTTCGCTCTCTTCCTGATTCTCGTCAGTTTCAGGGTCATCAGTGTCCAACAGGTCAATGAGTGATGGGGGCAAGATAGGCCCAATAGACCACACAGGCTCGAGCACCCCCTCCGCTGTTTTCAGCCATCCTTGACAATCGTCATATGGTTTGGGGCGTTCAAAAATAGGTTCAGCAGCACGCCTGTAACAGGCTGCACGATGGGTCACTCGCTGAACATGGGGGATGAGCGACTCCTGGCAGGGAGACAGGCGAACCATCTCAACCTTCGACTTCGAGTTGAGCGTGTCGTCCTCTCCAACCATCTTCTTCAGCAGCTTGCTTCTCACCACGTTGACATAAGTTTCACGGGCTTGACCATGCATGGCACAGGTGAAAGCCTCCAACTGCTCCTGCACTTCTGGAGCGACCGTCCACGCCACGCCGCGCTGCCTGTAACATAGTACATGATATAATCACTACTTAGTAATTTGAACTAACACTTCTATGTGAATATGCAATTGTTAGTATGAAAACGTAATTTACATGAACGCCTTGTGGAACTTGGGGTTCTTCTGAAGCTTCTTCAGCGGCGTCACCTTGCCCTTGCCCTTAAAGGCACTGGTACAGTCTTCCCTCGAAAACACATGGAAGTCAAGGAGGGTGGAACACCAATCCTTGCCCAGTTCACGTGCCAGCTCGCTGATGTTGATGAGTTGTCGGTGTTTGCCCGTTCCGGTGTCAAGGTAGACAGTAAGGGCGAGTTCGTGTGCATGGAGGAGGAGGTTGAAAAAGATGTCTGAGTCGGGTGTACGCACGACCGCTGATTTGAAGCCGAGCTTCTCGGCGTAGTGGAGATAGATGACAATGCGAGTATCGGTCTCCTCCTGGTCTGATCGCAGAGAGTGGATCTCCGTCACCTCGACCTGGAATGAAGTAGAGCACTCTGTGTATGTAGCGGAAAGTTTAATATCAAATGACCTCGTGGTACTAAAGTTGTAGATCATCTTACCACTTCATTTGATGAGACTAGCTGATGAGCCTTCCCCTCAACAATGAGAGCAGCTGTCTGACACTTCGCCAGCCGTGACACAGCCTTACTACTTCCCCAGACCTTCAGCAGAAGCTGGCAGAGCTGCACCTTGTTCATCTCGTTGGCCAGGAAAAGCTTGAAGTCCTGGGGCTTCCGCGTGGCGGGACCTTCCACGAGGAACTTCTCACCCACGCCACGTCTGAGCCTTTCCTGTGCCTTGATTGATTCAGCCTGGTAGGAGTCGGTAGAGAAGATGAAGTTCTTCTTGGCACCATTTGGTCTAGGATCTGGAGGCAGATGTCACCAAATGTCGGGGGTAAGTTGGTCAGGGCGTGGATGAAGAAGGCGCCCTTGGGGTAGGGTACTTCTTCTGTTCTATCATCCAATACGTAATGCATCATGGTCGCCTTGTTTGTCTTGGCAAAGAAGCCATCAGGGGTACCAAGGCAGTGAGGGACAGGTGAGAGACAGTATCGCATTGGGTCATCCAGGTTGAGCGGTTCGTCACGCAGCTGCGACTTGACCAGTAGTGTGAAGGCCAGGTTACTCTGCTCCTGGTACTGGATGAGCTGCAACACAATAATTAAAACACATCAAACATCACATCACATCGCATCACATCACACACATACAAACTAGTAGTAGAGCAGTTGATTAATCATTGTGTATTAATCATTGTGTATAAAGTAATTCCCCTTTCCTTGTGACGTGGTGAGAATGACTTTCTTGCTGGCATGCTCCATGGTCAGTAGCTTCTTGCGGGTGATGGGATCGTAGAAGTTCTTCTCGCCATTCTTGAACCTCTGCTCGATGAAGTCCAACTTCCCCTGTTTGCCCAGCGCATCCGCGCGCATCACGTCGACCTCTACGGCAAGCGGAACAGGAGCGCCAGAGTGCAGTGCGTAGAGCCTGTCCTCCACTGGGTCCTCTGGGACTGGGATTCTGAAAGGATTCTTGAAGCTCCGAATTGCGACCTCGGTTCGCTGCAATGCCTCCTCGCTCTTCCTGATGTTGGCTTTTTCCAGGTCCCTGTGGTTGCCGGCCTCGGGGCATTCCGGATCATCCACCATGTCACACATTTCCAAGATCTTCTCGAAGTACTGGCACGGGTAGATGTAGTGCGGCACCAGCGCTGGTATGCTCCAAATATCTGGAAGAGGCCAAGGGGACTGCCTGAAAATGAGACAGAAGATGATCATTTATTCACAAGATTTGGTTGCTTGTACATGTATCTATGAATGTTATAACATGATCATTTCAGACTTACCTGAGGATTTGCCGAACTTCATGAACGTCTCCTCCATCGTCTTGTCCACTGCAGACAGCGATCCTGGGATGAGAGACCTTGCAACAGTGATTGCTCCGCGGCCGATGAGCTCCATGGCACCGGGGTGACAGAGCTCCAAGTTGGTCATGAAGACTTCAAACCATGTCAGATATCTGTGGAAAAAAGCAATTTAGTGGGTGTAAATTATTGTATCTTTCAGATCATTTCAGAATCTAACCATCATACAAATTCTAACCATCTCTCTTCTTGGTGTCATCAAATACCTGGAGTAGTTCGGTCCATCATAGGCGAAGAACAGGTTGGCCATCTTCCCGTTGCACACTTGGAAGAGATTCCGGTTGCTTGTCTTCACGGAATAGATGACCAGCTGCTGATGGTCCATGACCGACAGCCAGAAGACCGTTGTTTTTCCAAGGTGCCCCTTGCGGACTTTGTCCTGATAGTCGAGGTACTGCTGGATGACGGCGAGGGAAGAAGCGTCCTGGAGAGCGAGATCGATGTGCTGGCGGTTACAGGACTTGATGAGGTTGAGCAGAGCCGCAGGAGAAATCTGGATGTTCATCTCCTCTATGAAAACCTCGAGCAGCAATCCCTCCAGTGTCTCACAGACAGTTTTCAGGCAGAATAGGGCCTTGGCATATGCCTTGCCAGAGAGCACACTATTCAGGCAGCCACTGGTCACTAACTGCGCCTCCAAGAGAATTTCGGCATACCCTGAACCTCGGCACTTGTGCTTGGTGATCA
Source organism: Hanleya hanleyi (assembly GCA_036873755.1). Lineage (NCBI taxonomy): Eukaryota > Metazoa > Mollusca > Polyplacophora > Lepidopleurida > Hanleyidae > Hanleya > Hanleya hanleyi. Next base: position 16,013 of record JAVTVY010045283.1, on the reverse strand, counting down.
TCCCGATGTAGTTCATGGATGTGCGGAAGGGCCCAGGGAGGATCACATGGTTCTTGAACTTGTCGGAATACTTCCACACCAGTGGGAGCGCCTTCATGCACACATCGAGATCGAAGGTGTTGATGGTGTACTTCTGGCCCACTTCTCGCGTAGCCTCCTCTGATCGCCGAAGCAGCTCTTGTACGGTCTCATACTGAGTGACGGGCTGGCTAATGGGCGTGTAGTAGTCGATTGTGGATTTCTTGGCAGGCGTCACACCAGTGGCCGAGATGAAGCCACACAGGCCAGGCACCTCCTGCTTGCCCTTGCTCGAGATCATCCTGGGACAAACATTTCAGAAAGAATGAGTATTACACAGAGAATCAACCAAAGGACACTATTATACGGAAATTTAAGCATCCACTATGTATGTATGCATATATGTAACTTATTGCAAGAGTCTCACCTGCATAGGAACCACACGTTGTATTCTCGGATACTAGTAGCAAAGATTTCGTCATCTGGAGGCAAAAAGACGCATTCTTTGGGAACTTTGGGGCCTCTCTGTTGTAAATAGTGACTGAAGGGAGACTCTCTGGAGTATCCAGCTTCAGGCTCCGCTTCTTGCTTCTGTCGTTGACAGGAAGGGTCCTTTCAGTGCCTGGGATAGCGTCAGGCGTTGTTTCCTGGATCATGATGCCCCCAGCACTGTTGACTACGTTCGAGTCATGGATGTTTGTGGTGATCTTGTTGAGATTGTCCCACTCACTGTGGAACACAGAATTGCCGTCGCCACAGATGATTTGAGAAGTAAGGTAAGATGAATCCTCGTCCAGTGCCTTGGCTATGGCTGTCTCTAGCTCTAACCCAAAATCGTAAGACTCGCAGGGACCCAACCGGCTCAAGATCGTCGTCAGCTGCTTACTACGGTAGAGGTGTCGGACAGTTGTGCACAGGAACATATGCTTCGACAACTTCCACTGTCGATTAGTCACTGCTCGACAGAGGTCCTGTCCGATAGAGTAGACAAACCGGTGCGTCCTCTCGCATTTCTCCACCTCAGGGTCACAACCAGATAGGACAAAGTTGAGAAACCCCTTGAGCTCCTCAGGCAACTCCTCCCCAGCTCGCTTGTCCAACTCGTCAGCAGTGGGTGGCCAGGGCAAATCAGCTGACTCCTCGAAAGCCTTTTGGATCGTCTGGCGCTAGTACAGAGCAGTGTCCTTCAACTGATCGCGTGTCCCCAAGCAATAGGCACATGCTATCGCATCAGCTAGGGTGATACTGGCGCTGTATACTACCCAGAATGAGAGGCAACCTAGTTCCTTAAGAGCCACCTTTGAGAAGGAAAGCTGCTCGCCTAGTTCCTCACCCTTTTCAAGCCTTGTCATGCGTTTTATAGGCCTGTAGTCTGGATTGGGCGGTCCTTGTGCATCAAGCTCAACAACGTAGCAGTCACGAACAGTACTGAGAGGCAGAACCTGTTGGGTGTGTTTGACCTGCGTCTTCAGCAGCTCCTTCACAACATTGTATGCTGCGTTGTGAGCAGCAGCCTTCCGAGCTTGCTCCTTGTCAGGCGCATCCTTCTTCTCCAGCTTCTGTTTATGATTGTGGTAGTCACAAAAGAAGTGGTGGTAACAAAAGTCGTGATAGCGTGCCTCAGCTGCAAAGAGATCCATGCCCTTGACTTTACGGTACAGACGAGTGTTTCCGAGAGCTTCAGCCATAGGTTCGATTTTCGTCCATCCTGACTCCTTCTTCGTCCAAGCTGGAAAGCTGCGAGTTGGCCTTTGAGTCTTGCCATTCATTTTGATTTCATTCTTCTCACAGAAAATGCATTCATCTGGTGGAAACTTGACATGATCAGCATCTGCATATTTCTGCTTGCGAGGAGAATGGTGCCTCTGTGATGTTGATGGCGTAGTTGAAGCTTCGCCGGATGCATTCTTCAACCGATCCAGGTGCGTTGTGAAGTCTTGGTAACAGCGCCTGTGGTAACCAGTTATCTCCAAATCGAGATCTTCTGGAATTTCTGGCAGCAGATCACATACATCTTTCATACGATGTGGAGAATCATTTGGCTGAGCCAGTCTTCTATCACGGATCTCGAGTAAATATGACAGCTTCTCTGACGGCACACATTTGATAGAACTGAAACAGGTGAACGGATTATCATCAGGTACCTTGGGGGTGTGCAACACACAAGTGGGGGTAAGACACTTCTGTTTCACAGACGATTCAGACGCTTCTGAACTTTGTTCACTTTTCCTCTTCTTGTTCACCATGGTTAATTAAGCTTAATAATTGCTAAGATATTAGTTCACAGGAATCAAGCATTCACTGTTGAAGCAGCATGCACCTTCACCAATAGATCTAGAAAAAGAGAAGTAAAACTGTTATAAGCAATAAGTAAGCTTCTATTACTATATGCGAGCTGAGTAAAACATAATGCATTTCGGAAAATGAAATGCAGCTTTTTTTTAACAAAATGAACTTGACCTTCGCCTGAATCATGTGACCTTGACCTTAAATCGTTTTTAAAACTTCGAGAATCAATTCCGCACCTCAGAAAACCATAATAGCGACATCAAAGTTCATCAAAATCGACTCATTATTTACTGACATAAGACACTTAGTGTTTTAATGGATGCGGATAGCAGCCATCATGGAAATATGCTAATTAGGATACCGTGGGACATTTTTACCCGCTGGCAACATCAAATTTTTCCAAGTAGATGTCCTAGGGGTGCTAAAAATCATTTTGGAATTTAGTTTTAGGTGTGGGGGAGGGGGGGGGGGCATGGGAACCTATATTTCCTGCTAAACTAATAACCATATTTTATTTCAGAAGTATAATATCAAATAAGTACCGAATCTCAGTTAGTTTTGAATTTCCTGTCGTCTTAAATAATGGACAACATTTCCTTTCATTTTGCTATCAAATAATTGTATTCCACATCATATGATTTACCCTAAAGCTTTTGCACAAACCATTTGTGTCCAAGCATGTAACTTACTATATTAATTACAACTGAGTTCCTAAAGTTTGAGTGCACACTGGGCATATGGTCAATTTCCTGAATTGAATAGAATTCACCCTTGTGATTCTTCAGACTGACAGAGGATGGCATACAGTTGTCAGTGTGGTTGTGCCATGCACAAGGAGCTTTCTATGGCTTTCATGTCAGCACACCTACCACTACCTTCGGGGAGAGCATGTCCCCACCCCCAGAGCGCCGAGCTCCACCCCATATCTCACAAACTAGCTTTCGCCCGACCTCACATATTGTGTTTGAGTATATATATCCAATATACCTTGGCAGAAAATTGAAAATTTGTGTAGTTTGCAATATTGGTAAATTCTGCCACCCCTCAATGAATTGCTACCCTAAAAGGTATTGATTTATCAGGCACAGACCCATATTTAGTATTTGTTGGTCCCTTGCCTATAGATCGTGCTTGGAATTGTTTTTCGTGCCAGTCCGCCTCTAGGTGGCGCCACCTGGGAGCCAAGTTAAAATTGCATTTCCAGACAACTTTTCAAAAACTTACCTGGCCTGCCTACCTGCCCTGGGGTGGGGGGGGGGGGGGCGAAATGGCTCCCCTACCAAACTTTCTGCTATATCCGGAACAAAAAAAAATGGAGAGCTGAAACTCCTTGACTTTATAGTTTATCATATTGGGATTATTTTGAGCTTATTTGCATAACCCCCACGCGCACAGGATAATTCAAGATGGCGGCCACGTGTGGTCCCAGAAAAGGGATGTCTTTGTCATATTTCTTCAAAATTTCTGCTTTTCTGCGAGGAAAAGCGGGCAAAACTATTTTATTTCACATCACATTAATATTAACTAATTTATCATGCAGTTTTTCCGGAGAAATTGCATAAATAAAAAATTCAAAAAAATCTGACTAAAAAATGGACCAAAACATGCCGTTATTGAAAATGGCGTCACAGTGACGTCATCAAAGCGGCCATCTTGGATTTTTGTACATTTTCTGGTAGAGCTTGACCCAAGGGTATAGTGTGGTAAGTTTCAGCTCCCTAGCTCAAGGCCCCTCCCCAGGCCACAACAGGCCCCAAAAAGCCCAGGCTAGATAGGGTTAAGGATTCTTACCAAATTTGGTGTGTGGGTACCTTGCCTCAAGATCTGGCTTGAGATTGTTTTCGTGTTGATTCGTGTGTAGGTGGCGCCACCTGAAAGCTAAGTTAAATGTGTTTTCAGACGATTCATTCTAAATTTGGTGCGTAGGTACCTCGCCTGAGTATCTCGCTTGGCATTGTTTTTCATGCCGATCCACATATAGGTGGCGCCACCTGGGGGCAAATCATGTTTCCGGACAATTACAAGCGCCTGGTCCGTCATTCATAATTCAGCTGTCGTCCATTAGAGAATATCCGAATCCATAAACCAAAGACCTGTTCCATATTTTATATAACAGTATTAGCACCAAATTCCAAAAGACAATCATAGTATACATAAACATATGCTTGTTTCCTGCAAGCGAGAAGCGGTCAACAGCTTTCAATGATGCTGGCAAGACATCATGATGTTCCAAAAATATTAAATCCGTATCGCCGATCAGTATTCTTAATCCATAATATTCGCTGTAAATTCGTCATCTAAACGCTTTGACTGTTACTGTTCATATGAGTACCATTAGGATCTCGAAGTACATTGGTTCATACGGCCCCTAGCCCCGGGTTAAGCGAAATTAGACACAAGTTACCAAACGTAACGCCATAGATCTTGGACGCTACGCTTGTATTTTGCTATCAGCTTGCGATATGTATCGCCAAATTTGAGAAACTTTGAGTGGAGGCGCTTGGTGGTGTAGCCCTGTTATCAACAATGTTTTTGGGACGTTGATTAAAATCGTCACATTTAACACGATCTAGCAAATGCTGCTAGACGTTATATGTATACGCCATATGCAGGTCCCACTGGAATATTACTGTCCAGAAAGGGATAGTTTACGATGTCGAAATCTCTTTTGTCATACAGTCGACGAGAGAGAAGGCTCGCTTCATTTTTATAGAGATATAGGTCTAAATAGGATGTGCCTGTAGGGTTATCTGTAGTTTCCTTCAAATCCAGTGAAGGTGGATATATATTCTTCACTGCGTCATTTATATAGCGATTAACCACAGCGAGAAGATCGTCTATATAGCGTTTGGTGAATGAGAAGGAACGGGCTTTGAATGGATCGGTTTTAGAAAGCGCCTGCATAAAGTCATATTCATAAGAGAACAGATACAGGTCAGCCAATAGGGGTGCACAATTAGTACCCATTGGAATACCTATATGCTGTTGATATATTGTGTTGCCAAATTTCAGCTATATATTTTTAATGAGAAATTCAAGCAACTCTATAAACAAAGAAACATCCCACGAATGATATTTCTTGTATGTAGTAGAGCTAAAGAATGCTTTATGGCTTGCGACATTAATATATCTACGATCAGTTTTCTTGAACACAGATACTATCAATGAACGTAGACGGTCAATAAGGTCATGATGAGGGATTGTAGTATAGAGAGCCGAGAAAACCCATGTGGATACATGTCTGTACGGTAAGTTCTTCAGTAAGACATTTTGAGTTTTTTCAATATCCACATACATTCAACGCAAAAGTTTTTAGAAATAGAAGCGCAATACCTTTCCCAAAATGCTTTTACCTCCTGAAGGGCCCTCGTCAACAGGGTGGAAAGAAGATTGGTGGTGGAACTTCTAGAACCAGCTATGAATCTAGCTTTGTATAGTGATTTATGCATTTTGGGAGTCCAGTATACTTTTGGTATATCGTTATGTTTGGTTGGAAGACAAATACCTCTCTCCCGAGAAACGTTTTTTGATGGTTAAATAAATCTTCCACAGGAAATGCAGTTTGAGAGTAAGTAGACGTATTTGATGACGATATGTTTACACTCAGTTCTTCGACCAGCACCTGGTAATAGTAATACTTACATATGAATATTATATTATTTGGAGCTTTGTCTGCTGGGACTATGACGAATTTACTCTGGAGATTTGCTAGAACTTCTTGCGAATTGGGTCTTCTCCGTACTTGTTTTGCTTGGGGAGGGGTACTTCTGTCAATATGGCGGATTGTTTCAACGACCTTGCTCTTGGTGCGGTCCAGCCAATCAGCGAGTACTGTAGGTTCAACTTTTTCTCGCTTAGATCAATCAATAACGTACTGTTTCAAAGCAGACAGGACTATCTTCTGGTCGGCCTTCAGATTTATGTTTCTCGGCTCTCTATATTTAGGTCCCTTCATCAGGAGTAATCTTAGGCCCTTATCACTCATCACATCAAGATCACCAGTCACAACATGTTTGCATGGTGTATAGATAAAGTTCGACGATTCACAATCACAACTATAGCCCCCCGACGTGTATAAGTTCCAGTCAAACTCCTTGACCGCATTGCAGTAATTGAATATTTTGGTGGCTATAAATTTAGTATACTTATATGAAATGCAAGGAGGTTCTGTGAACTTAAAATAGTTTGGTACAGTGTTGCGTACCTCTGGATCATGCAGGATTCGAGGTAAATTAATAATGTCCAGTTCTTTATCTAAGTAGTTGAGTTTCAAGAAAAATCGATTATGTTCACTGGACGATACAACCGAAAATACGCTATATCTTGACATAAATGATTTTGAGTGGTATTATATATCCTGAAGACGCAGATTGTTGTATATCTCTGGCTATATGACTTAATGCTCTCAGAGGTAACGCATACAGAACTGTACGTAAGCTATGTGTACTATAATTTGGGTGTGTTAGTTAAACCCACTAAGTAATTTAAAGTGATATGGTCGTGAATCATCGCACTATTAAACTTTCTCCAACCATGGCTGCGATGTCTCCGTTGATGGGTTTAAATAGCTGGATACTACTGGATATATTTGAACGGCGGTTTGTAACATTGCCGAACCAACTGACATTATCATTTAAACCATACGGAAACACTGACCCAAGTTCTAGCATCCAGAATAGTTCCCGCTCTCGGATTTTTCTCTCAAATCCAGAGGGGGAATCCTTGGTAGATGGATAGACCACGTCTATGATCAGAATACTAAAGTTTTCCCAGCCATGGTCGGGTCCAGATAAATGCTTACCTATAAGTAATTGCTTTTTCCTAACGGATTTTCTGTGACCATTCACCCTAACATGGAGTCTTTGGGTGGTCTTGCCAGCATACTTTTGACCACACTTCTTACAGGAAACTAAATAAGTACAGTTTGTAGTAGAACAACTAAGATCAACATACGAGTTTACAGAATATGAGTTACCAGTTAACGCGGAACTAAATGACGCTGAAGTATTAAAGAGTGGACACATGAGACATCCACGGTGTCAACATATAGATCGCCTGAAATTATTACATGCAGAGTTCGGTGCTAAACAATCATCAAGCGCAATGTTACAAGGTGTGACCTTTCTTTGCGGTCAGAAATATATGTCATTTGGATTGAAAAAGGTCTTGGTGCATTTCGAACTATTAGAGACTCGGCCGAGAAACCTGCATTAAGGTTCTTATTAATATTTCTTTCTGTTGTATCCATTATGAATGTTGGGTGTGCAGGGGTCTGGCCTCGGGGACAACTTGTCCACCAGCAGAATCCAGGCATACACAGGTTAAAATTACAAGCGTCTGGCCCGTCATTCATAATTCAGCCGTCGTCCATTAGACAATATCCGCGTCCATAATCCAAAGACCTATTCCATATTCCATATAACAGTATTAGCACCAAATTAAGAAAGACAATCATGGTATACATAAACATAGGCTTGTTTCCTGCAAGAGAGAAGCGGTGAACAGCTTTCAATGATGCCGGCAAGACACCACGACGTTCCAAAAATCAGTACTCTTAATCCATAATAATCGCTGTAAATTAGACATCTAAAGAATGATGTATCTCAGTCACGCTTTGCTTGTGCCTGTTCATATGAGCACCATGAGGATCTTGAAGTACATGGGTTCATACGGCCCCTAGCCCCGGGTTAAGCGGAATTAGACACAAGTAATAACTTTTTAAAACTTGAAAGGATTCTCTCCAAGTCTGGCATATGGGTACCTTACCTGAAGATTCGCTTGTGATTGTTTTTCTTATCGATCTGGTCATAGACGGCGCCACTTGTAGGCAAAGTTAACATTTTCTATTTCCAATGTCAAGGGATCAAGATCTGGGTTGGGATTATTTTTTATCCCTATCTGCCTTTACGATGCGCCACCTGTGGGCCGAGGTAAAATTGCATTAACTGTTGGATCTGAACGGATTCCTTCAAATTTGGTATGTGGGTACCTTCCCTCAAGGTGTCTTTTGGGGCCATGTTAATGTTGTTTTTCCTAAGTTTTACGCTTTTACTCTCTTCACAAATATTGAATATGTCCTTTACTAAAGATGCAAAACGGATGCCTCCTCGATCGTATTCAATCGACTGTATCTATTTTAAGTGCGAACGCGGAATTCCTGGATTGAGATAGCCGGAATGGAAAGGCGAAATCTTGGGTGAAACAATGGTTGAAATCAACAACCACTTCATACTTGACCACTGATAATGTTAACACATCGGATAATATGACGAGAAATCCTGAATGATCTTGGCGCCCAACATTGTCCGATAACTGTAAGCTAATGACTAGAGGATCTTTGTGTCCATTGTTACTAAGAACAAACAATTGATTTGTAATTTTGTGGACAGAATTTCGAATCTGAACGAAAAAGATCGAAAAAGGGACACTGTAAAACACCAAGATATAATCTAAGTTTCAGGAGTTTCAAGATTTCTAGAAACTACTTATGTCGGTTGTTATAATACAAGAGAAATGAGCAAAGTTAGTCTGAAAGTGAATGTACATGACGTACGGAGGATACTTCGCCTTCGTTTTGTACTATTTTTTTATATTTATTTTTTGCACATGTCATCGTTGGGTACTGGAAGCGAAGACCAATCTCTTTGACACTTTGGCATGAGCTATAAAACATACTTAAGATTTTATAATTAGGAACGAATGCTAATTCTGTTCTGTTTACTGAGCGAGTTTGAGATATCTCTTTTAAGATACCTTGCTCGAAAATAGTAAGATGGTACAATACTTAATACTGAAGGGATCCGGTCCGCGCCGTAATGTTGAAACTTCGAAAGTGCCTGAATCCTGACTATCTCTCTTGGATCGAAACATGCAGTAGTCTACAGTTGTCGAGTTGAGTCACAAGAGTGACGTCTCTTCATGTAGCCGACCCGCCGGCAGGCGAAAGGGTGAAGCAGTTCACTTGCTACTGATTGGACTAAAGAAAACTGATTTAAAATTTGAAGAAATACATTTTAATTCCGAATTATTTGAACTCCTTGATATGGAAGGTGAAGGTATGGATACTCTCTATAGTCAAAATATAGAATATGCCCCACCGTTTGATCCGCCGACTCTTATGATGCAACGTCACAACTCGAGAATACCGTATTAATTTGAAGCGTAACTTGGATTTTCGAATCGGACCAAAAAAGATATCTTGCACTACTAGGCATCATGTGGGACCTGTATACCAAATTTCAGAAAGATCCATGAAATATGTCCTGAGAATTCGTGATAATGTTTCAAGGGGAAATTCAAGATAGCCACCTTGTGGCCATATTGGATTTTTGATTCGGACCGAAAAAGGTATCTTGCACAACTAGACCATAAGGGGAACCTGTGTACCAAATTTGAGGAAGATCCATGCAGTACTTCCTGAGAAATCACGATAACAATGGTGCATGGGAAAATCCAAGATGGTTGCCTGTTGGTCATATTGGATTTTCGAATCGGACCAGAAAAGGTATCTTGCACAACTAGACGACAAGGAGAACCTGTGTACCAAATTTAACAAAGATCCATGCAGTAGTTCCTGAGAAATCGCAAGAACAAAATTTCATGGGGAAATTCAAAACGGCCGCCTGATGGACATATTGGATTTTGGAATCGGACCAGAAAAGGTATCTTGCACAACTGGATCACAAGAGGAACCTGTGTATCAAATTTGAGAAAGATCCGGGCAGTACTTCCTGAGAAATCACGATAACAAAATGTCATGGGGAAGTCTAAGATGGCCGCCTGGTGACCATATTGGATTTTCGATTCAGACCGAAAGAGGCATCGTGCATATCGAGACCCTAAGGGGAACATGTGTACCAAATTTGAGAAAGATCCATGCAGTAGTTCCTGAGAAATCTCGATGACAAGGTTTCATGGGGAAATCCAAGATGGCTGCCTTGTGGCCATATTGGATTTTCGATTCGGACTGAAAAAGGAATCTTGCACAACTAGACCCTAAGGGGAACCTGTGTACCAAATATGAGAAAGATCCATGCAGTACTTCCTGAGAAATGACGATAAAGTTTCATGGGGAAATCCAAGATGGCTGCCTGGTGGCCATACTGGATTTTCGAATCGGACCAGAAAAGGTATCATGCACAACTAGACCCCAAGGGGAACCTGTGTACCAAATTTGAGAAAGATCCATGCAGTACTTCCTGAGAAATGACGATAACAATGTTTCATGGAGAAATCCAAGATGGCTGCCTGGTGGCCATATTGGTTTTTCGAATCGGACCGAAAAAGGTATCTTGCACAACTAGACCCGAAGGGGAACCTGTGTACCAAATTTGAGAAAGATCCATGCAGCAGTTCCTGAGAAATCGCGATAACAAGGTTTCATGGGGAAATCCAAGATGGCTGCCTGGTGGCCATATTGGATTTTCGAATCGGACCAGAAAAGGTATCTTGCACAATTAGATCCCAAGGGGAACCTGTGTACCAAATTTGAGAAAGATCCATGGAGTAGTTCCTGAGAAATCGCAATAACAAGAATTGTTTACGGACGGACTGACGGACGGACGGACGACGGACGACGGACGGACGGACGACGGACCATGGACGAAAAGCGATTTGAACAGCCCACCATCTGGTGATGGTGGGCTAAAAACATAAAACAAGTTTATACCAAGTGCGAAAATGATTTTCCACATCTCCAATATGATTGCTACGATCAGATAGGCAGATAGGCCATATCTATATTTTGCGGTTCAAAAGCTACAGCGATTCTGAAAATATCACTGCCCATAGTGTTATCCGGCAGCTGGGGAACACGTTTACCAGCTTATTTTTGTCTGAAGCTGCTCCTTCATCGAACCGAAATGTTAGTACAATGAAATGTGCTTAGCAATTGGTTCCTGGAGTTCAAACAATAACTGATAGAGTTAAGCTTGAGAACTGGTCGCTTCTCATCGGCTCTTTTTTACCCGAAAAAATGATTACAAATATCGATGGCCGTGTGACATGAAACGATATTGGTTCCATAGTTGCATATGCATTAGGAAGTGCGGTGTAATTATAAAAAAAACTCATTCTTGGGAATACCAGACAAGAAATTAGAAGACGTATCTGTTACGCTTCAAAAGCTAAAAGCAATTCCGAAAATAAGCCGCCCCGTCATGTAACACGACATTAATTTAGTTGCGACTACGGAATCTCTCGACCGGCACACCCGAATGCGAAGACGAATTGGACAACGCTAAATGAATGATTTGACAAGTAACCACAAACCCATTTTGAATTTTCGATTCATCCTCTGCTCGAGGGGTTACAAAACCATTCTCAAAACAAAGACACGGACAGTTAGCTCTCAATCTTTTGTCGTTCCGGAGATAGAGTAGAAAGTTTGTTGGGCGGGGGGCTGGTAGGGTTGAGCTATGTCAGTTGATCATCCCGACGCCACTTTCGGCATCGAACCTCAACCCACGGTATATTTCATTGTGATTTTCTGTTAGACAATACATAGACGCATCCTACTAGGGTGGGTGGCCAGTCTGAATCATGGAAAGGTAATGTGCTAGTGGTACTCATAGGGGATTAGGGAACTGGACAAAACCTTCCACTTCTGCTGCATTTTATGTTACATGTAAAGCATCATTACGAAGGTATGTGCTTGGGCTATCAGCTGATTGAAGAATTATTTTGATTGGTCAAAGGCCGTCTGTATTACCTTGATTTTAGAATAAAAATTAGTGTATGTGTTCATTATTATAAGCTGTGTACACAGGAAAAGACACCAATACAAAGAAATAACAGCTGCAGATCCTTTAAAGACCATGTGCAAGTTACTGGCGAAATAATTTCGTCGTCTGCCTTTAACTATTTATTCCCAAGATTATTCGGTGATCGAACTAATTTTGCATAATCATGAAACTTATGGGGATGGTTAACATCCATGTACATGTATCAGACGATTACTGAAAACTGTTGGCTATACATAGCAATTAAAATATCATTGTGAAGGTATGTATATGGGTTATGGTATACATGGTTCAGAAACATTTAATTCTACGAACAGGTGTCAGTTATGTAGGTCAGTAGGTCATCAACCGATATGCATTAATTTTGCGAGATAATGCACAAATGAAAGGACATTTATGGCTGATGTACTGTTCTGTAGAATTGTTTTCTCATGAGAAAAGTCATTATAACGTGCCAAGGATAATCCATCGAATAGATCATTATTACTTTGGGTTTAAAATGAACACTTGTGCTTCAGGATCAAATGATAACCAACTTTGGATTGCCGTTAAGGTGGGGATTCCGCCGAGAACGGGGAACTTGCAGTATTGGAAAATGCGGGTTTTCGCAGTGTTGAATCTCACAATATTAGCATTTCATGTATCAGCAAATTGTTTTGTTGATTTGGCATCCTTGCTAAAATGATTTGGCACATGCGGTTAATTACGTTGATCTACATTGCATTTCACATATGGTATGTCACATTATATCCTTTGTTTCAAGCAGTTAATTCCAATGATCGAAAGCGGCCATGTTTAAACTCGACTACCAGTTAACATCAACACTAACTATCAAATTGCTGCTGTTGCGATGTCTGTTACCTCGGCCTGATGATAAGAAATTGTGTCATTTGTGTTTTTTTGTATTTTGTGTTCCAGGAAATGGTCAAAACTGTTTAGCCCCACTCGCATATGTCTAAGACAAATCCGTATGGCAAAAGTGAAACTTTTGAACGTCCATTGCAAGCCTTTCTAACGTAGGTGATACAATTCGTAAATACATGTATTGAAGACAAATTGTATCATTTTAGCAACATGATACATTATATAAATAGTCATTCGATAGGCTAACCTTTTTGCAAAATGTGTCATTGGATTGGATGTTTATTTCTTGGCGGTGTTATGAGATGTTATATCCGGGATCGAAATTTCAAAGATTCTTGTCAATTCTCTAAATGACTAATTATGTGAAGGTTGATTTTCGATATTTTATTCGTTATGGTGTATTGCTGTCGGGCCACCTACAGGTACGACTCGCAGTGACTCCAAGAGTAAGAGCATCTAACAGCTTCTCTGCTGGAGTATCTGAACTTGAATGTAGTCAGAGTGACTTCCTGGGTTGTCATCGTGACTTCTTAAGAATATCCAGTCACTGGTGCGTTCTAAGTCGATTTGACAATCATGTAATTGCTTTAGGGAAGATTTCTTGGAAACGAAGGCATGATCAACTGGATTAACCCATAATCCTTCCTTCTCTGGCATTTTATACATATGTACATTAGATCTGATTACATGGTCTGTGATGAAGGCGTTCGGGATATATTGGCTCATTGGGTATCAAGTTGCTCTGGATGGATTGTAAAAGCATTTCGGTCTAGAGTCTGTCATGTGATGGTATTCCATAAACGCGTGAGATCTGATGCCCATGCAAAGGAACTAAATTCACAGGACGATGGTGTAGTGATCAACACTTTATATGTACATATAGGTAGGCCATTTATATAAATTAGGTGAGGATAATCGGAGACATATAGTACAAGGGATCGCTTCGAATGTGCCCGTTTGAAGCTTCAGAGATGTGCAGCCCATCTACAATAGCTTTATTATAGCATATACGCCATCAAAACTAGATGAGGTAGGGGATGAGTGAGTAGGACTAACGTCGTTTTCAACATATTCATAGTCATATCACGAGGGTACCTACATGTGCCAGAATACGAGAGTGTCCACAGTTCTTATTATCCTGGAGACTGATCAGCCCAGTCAGTACAGCACCCGGAGATCAACTGTGGGCCATTACAGAGACGGCGGAGCAGGGGGTCGGATAATTTCAAAGGAAAAAAATATATAGTAAACAGTAGATCTATAGGTCTATAGTTTTTGACGATTTCTCGGAGAGAATAGCAAATGTGATAATCGTACCAGCATAATGCACCATAAACGCAGTGTTTTGCATCTGAAACCTAAATAATCTTCCAGGGGGATTTCTAAATAAGTCATATGAAGTCCTTACAAATGAATAATGAAGTTTCAGCCTATCCCGTTTTACATGTAGTTTTGAAAAATGGGCAGGCCCATGATGCATTCCAAAACATGCGTCGGGATTGAGTTCCTTACGTTCATCAAGAATTCTAAAAGTTTTTAAAGTAAAAAATACATAGCGGTACTGTCAAAAAATGCACATGAAAAAACATTTTCCGTCTAGATTGAAAATAAATCGAGAGGCAGAAACCCCCGGACCCAACAGGAAGAGAAAACGAGTTTCGCTTGATGTATCTTTCTATCACTCTACAAAAGTTCGTCGAAGTAAAATATTTCGCCAAAATGCACCAAAAACAAACCGTTTTGCTAAATTTAGATATAAAATCGCGATCAGGAAGTACTCCGGCTTCCCCCACCAACCAAACTGGCTGTCACCATATGAGTGAAATAACCTTTAGTGTGACACTAAACCACCCCCCCCCCCCCAAGAGGGATTATACATGTAGCAGGAAAGCATAATTTCAGAAACCTTTCTAAGTTTTTACTTCAGTCATAAAGAAAAAAAGTCCGAAATCCATGTTGATGTCCAGAACATTACATAAAGGAAACCATGTCAAGCAGGTACGGGAATATCATACCACATACTGGTACATGACCAACAGCTAGTTTATTCTTGCATTTACCAGATTTCCTCCATCCTAATGGGTACACTTTGGCACCCCGTTTTGTCAGATAAATCGCTGTCCTCGATCGAGTTGTTTGCGTCTTCCCGACTATCCTATATCATAGAGATCATCACATGATGTCGTTGATAGATACGTATATGACCTTTGTTGCAATGCAAAATTGCACCCTGAACTGGAAGGTTGTTATTTATATTATTTTGTGAATTTGCTATAAACAAGAAAGAGTTGAGATTATTCTCAATCCACGTGGAGAGTATTGTTTCAAGCCGACAGTTTTCATACACATAAATAAAACCCGCTAATCAAACCCGCTAATTTCGATTGTCAGTATTACCGCTAACCTATTCCAAGCAAAAGTATCAAATTTTCATTGAGACAAGATTTCAATGGCAAAATTATAATTAATAATACAAGCGTTTAGTCCATTGACAATATTCAGCCGTCATTCATCAAAGAATTTCCGCATACATAATCCAATGATCTATTCCTTATATGCTACTTTCCTGCAAGAGAGAAGCCGTCTACAGTTATCGTTGATGCCAGCAAGACATACTAATGTTCCAAAAATATCAAATTTGTATCGCTAATCAGTATTCTTAATCCATATAATTTTCGTTATCTAGAGAATGATGTATCTCAGTCACCTTTTGATTGTGGGTGTTCATAAGACCGCTATGATGATTCTGAAGTACATGGTTTCATACGGCCTCTAGCTCAGTGGTAAGCCGAACCAGACGCAAGTTACGAAACCTAACGCCAAAAACCTTGCACGATACGCTTGTATTTGCTATCAGCATGCGATATGTGTCGCCAAATAAGATAAATTTTGAGTGTATACGGTTGGTACTATAGCCCTGTTTTATAAGTTTCTGCAATAATGTTCTGTGCCGTTGATTAAAATCGTCACATTTAATACAGGATCTAGCAACTGTTACTAGGCGAGATGTGCATACGCCATATGCAGGTCCCACTGGAATATTGTAGTCCAGAAAGGGATATTTTACGATGTCGAGATTGTAATCATCTCTTTTGTCGTAAA